>JAPYZR010001422.1:0-45713 GCA_030522945.1 Trichopria nigra
ACTTATTTCATGCCTAGAACATGTAAAAAAATTATGAAGCAATTTGGAGATGGGTCGGTCAAAAACTGTCCGGTTTGTAAAAGAATGTCTCATATACAGCTATATTACTCCGTATAAGCAGTGCCAAAGCACTCGGATGATTTCTCTAGAGTACACTCCACTATATACATAAATGTATCTTATGTAGAATTAAAACTCGATACGAAAAACAAATGCAAAAACAATGCCGCAATATTATTAAATATACTAATTAAATAAATATTCTTGAATGACGATGTTTGTCTTATAATAAAAATTTTTTAAATTCTATAAAAGATCTTAAGTTTGGTTATAGTATGGATCGAAGCACGTAATAACTTTCAATCGTCATTGTGGCCCTCTTCAGATATATTTTATTGCTTGTTTTAAAAAATTGTCATTTGTATAAGATTGAGTCGTCAGTTTTAAAATAAACTGATGTTAAAATAAACTAATGTTAAAATAAACGAATGTAAAAAAATGCATTTAGTCGTAAAAACTATATTGCACTTGCTCAACAAGTAACTTCCTACAGCTATAACTTGTTGCAGAAGAAACTGTTTCTATTTTTGAGAAATGGAAAATAATATTTATGTCCTAGGCTTAAAATACGTAACTATTTCATTAGGGAATCGTTTATTCGTTGATTTAATGAACGATTTATCTTCGATATATTATGTCCTTCTTTAATTATCATTTTATTTCGTTTATTTATTTATTTATCATGTTTAAAGCTGTTTAACATATACAAAAATAAAATTCAATTGTATTATGTGTTATATTTTATTTTTAAATAAGAGTTTTTTTAAACAAATATTTCTTTCTCATCTTATTCAGATATTAAATATATTATTAAGTAAATGAAATATTATTAATTTCGATTGATTTCTTTTCTTATAAACTTTTCAAGTTCTGTCACGTGACTTGAAACGACACTCATAAATATATAAATTATATCAAATTTTTCAAATATCTCTTTTGAAAAATTGAAATTTTAAATTAACTTTGATTACTTTGGCTTGTTAAAAATCGATGAAAGAAACAAAATTTTCCTATATGTCAGATATTCATTATGCTCACCCATTCCTGTCCGTAGCTGTCCTTCAGATCGTTGATGGCCTTAGAATCCCAATGTTTCCGGATACCGAAGAGGTGCATCGGCAAGAAACCATTTTCAGCCATGATAACGAAGTAGACGAAGAAACCGGCGGCAGCTTGGATCATACCAATTTGTCCATACGCCATGGAAATAAGCCTACATTGCATAACATTCGATTAGCGATTAATTTTGGTCAGCCAATAGGTTTCTGTTGCGAATGATTGTCGATGCACTCCAATAATTAAACGATTTATTTCTAATCGATTATTCAATTATCAATTTTATTTCGAATTCTGGCAGATTTTTTTGAAATAAAAGAAAAAGACACTTTTTAATTTATTTCTTTTCCATTAATTATAATATGATTTTCTAACATTGAAATGCATCGAATATCACTTAAAGCCATTATACTTGACTATTTTCAGGATCAACAACTAGTTAGAAGCTTAAGATCTAAGGTGTTTTGTTAAGTATACTAAAAGTCCAGGATTTCAAAGTTTAGTCAAAATCAACAAAAACAGTTACTTACCGATCGACGATTATTGTGTGCAAACCTTAACACCAAGCATGCTAATTGAAACATTTAAAAAATGGTCCACTCGCTCACGATGTATTTTTTTTTTTTTTTCAATCTTTGCCTGTAAAAGAGTCGAATTTCCAGATGGCGCTCTTGACTTTCATTCGTCGATAATGCATTATTTATTATTCAAAAACTGCACGCTTTTTTTTTTTTTTTAATTTCTCTATCTAAAAATTTGTATTATCATTACCAACAATTATCAATATGCTTCGTTCATATTACATTAATTCCATCTGTCAATTCGAGTATCCTTTCATGTATTTTGTTGCCAAACCGTGTGAGCTAATGGACCGACAACGTGTTTTGCGATTTCTTTGGAAAACGAAACTTCCGACACGTTTAGGTGATTGAAGAGAGAAAGAATCGAAAGAGAGATAAAAAGCGCCCGAACGAACCGGAAATTTCTGATTTTTCCATGGAAATCGTTAATGGATATACGTGCTTTTCTTCACCCATTATCCGGATGTTGCGGATCGCGTCCATCGGTCATTTCGATCTCGTTTCGTATATTATCATTTTCAAAAAGACTACATAATTCGTATAATGTCTTTGGCAGGAAATTTTTGCGCCAGATCTGCCGTTTGCAGTCATGTAGCGACTTTGCCCCGGCTGAAAATCCCGAAACTCGAAATTTCCCGTCGTGGCCTCGGGTTTCTCGGGGATTCTCATCATTGATTTTCACTCACGAGATATCGACCTTGACCGTTGCACGCGTCTGCGAACGAATTCGCCTTTTGCATTGTGTGTCGCTATATACATGTGCCTTGTGTACAAGGATTCTGCGCGCCGCAGATGAAGATTGTTCATGTGTACATAGCTGCGCAGAATTGATCGAGTTATAGCTGCATTCAATGCGAAATACGTATATAGTAGCTTCCTTTTTTTCTTCGTCGGCTCGACGGAAGAAAGCGGCGAAGCGACGAAAAAACCCGAACTTACAACTAAATGGGTCATGCAAAGAAAAACAAAAAAAAAAAAAAGCGTAAAGCGGAAGGAGATCTTGGCGACGCCTGCTGCTGCTTCGAAATTTGCTGGTCGATTTTCTACAGTGTGTTGAGAAATAGTACTTTATGTACCTAGGGCGTAAAACGACACCTTTTGGACTTGCTTATAAGTCGTGTTATTTTTTTTAAATGACAGCACATCGTATCGGATACCAACAAACGTCTTCTGCAGCAGGCACCGTCGCAGGTATTATTAAAAAAAGCGTTTGAAGCAGGCTGATTTCAAAAGTATGAAAAAATGATTCACGAACAAAGCTCGAAGTGAAGCGTCCCGTCGAACGAGGCAATATGCATGCCAAGCGTCGACAAACATATACAATATACATATATATTATGTTACATTCTGCGTGCAAATTCCGGCATGCGATTTCTTCAGCATCGAAACGTCATCTCTCCGTCGCACAAACGGACCCCTGCACAAGTACCTGTCGCATATACGTATATATTATATATATATATATATGTATACAGCGGGGGCCATGGAAACCGACAAACGAATCGTCCATGCTGATAAACCGGGGTGCAATATCGACCGGCAGTTTCACCGACATATTAGAGTCACACAAAAGACGTTAATTGTAAGTAGTATATATATAGATACCCTAATTCTAGGCATTCGTCATTCTCAACACCACCGTGAGTAGTCCCACACTAAGTTAGTGCTCGTTAAAATCACGTGCTACACACTAATTGCACGGTCCTAAAGACCTGGACTTGTGTTATTGACAGTATGAATGAGAAAGTAGTATTATTATGGCGGTTTCGCGCCACTGTGTTTCTTTCTTTTGTTATTTACGTCGAAATGCACTCGGCAGAACACACGCTGGAAACTTTATTCATAGAGATCAAAACCGATAAATTTGGTGTCATATAGAATAATAATACTTGAAGGTTGAAGATAAAAAAATAAAAAAAAGGACCATTACTTGTAAAAAAAAAAAAAAAAAAATCTTAAAAAAGAAATGGAATAAAAGGTAATTAACGAAAAAACATTTTCTCTTGATGTTGTCAAACACAAAAAATGTCTTTACTTCTACAAATCTTTAAAATATAGAGATTAATTGCTAAAATAAATAAATAAATAAAATAAAATATATAAATATAATAGATATAAAAAAAAATATTAAAAAAAAAAGAAACGAAATAAAGAGAGGTGCGAAAAGAAATGTTTCTGCGAGGTTGCGTGTGTATTTCCGCGAGTGCATTTTGAAAAAGAGTGCAATAGAGATGACAGTATATATAGGCAATAACAGTATGATGGGTAGGGGAAGAGAGAACCCACCTTCGGTTGACAAGATTATCTGTGTAAGGATTGCGGGGCTGCCGTTTCATAATGTCCGACTCCGGTGCTTCGTAGGCCAGCGAGATGGCCGGCACCTGCCATGCACCATTGGTGACAAAATAATTAGAAAAATGTGCGACAATATTACGTGACTAATAGAAAAAATTCATCCGCATATTCATGAGTCTTTCTGATTTCTTATTTGTCTCTTTTCTTTCTCAGAAGCAAATGTTTCCTTTACAATAAAATTATATTATGCATCGGTACAAAAACAAAGAAACAAAAAAATAAAAATAAAAAAATAAATTAGTAGTCAGTATTCGCAAAAAATTAGGCAGTGAGAATGATGATGGACGAAAAGTCGACGGGATTTTTCGCTCCCCCTTTTTTTCCTTCGTTCAGGATCCGAGAGGTCGTAGGCGGCAGTGATATATATATTAAAGTGTGTCTCGAAATCAGTTTTGAGGTGAAATTTCCATCGGAATCTGCTGTGGAAGATGCGCCGGTGGCGGTCGCCCCGTCGTCCCCGTTCGCACTTTACAGCATTGTTCGAAACTCTCCAACAATGTTTTCCTTTTTCCTTTATGCAACTATAAAATGGTTTTTAGTTACTTTCTTTCTTCTTCTTTTTTTTTTACAAACGTATCATACGAATTTTCACGGTGACGTCGAGTTTCGAACGTGAAGTGCTAGGGGCAGATTGGGTTCGAGCCACCGGCAGAAGTATACATGGAGAGTGTCATCGGTGCCATTCCGAAGCAATTGTTCGCTCGAAAAAACCAACCATGTTCATGTCGCGTGTCAATTATATCTTCTATGGCAATAAGAAAAAAGAAAATAAAACAATACACAAGCTGTGAACGCTCTCCAACTCGAGTCGATAATGGGTCAAATAAGAAAATCTCGAGGCCATCTTCATTCCATTAGAGCAATTTGCCTCGATATATATATGTATATAATACATTTCGAAAAATAGGTGGTATAGAAGGTATATAGCGGCAGTATAGGCAGCGCATGATTGCAGAATCATAACAATATATATTCTATAATGTACAGATATATATATGTATAATTTATAAATATGTGCGTGTGTGTGTGTGTCTATAGAATAAGAAAATCGTGGCTCCACGTCCAGGATCTCGCGCGTATGAAACACGTGCCTTAAAATAATAAAATCAGCAACCTCGTAAAAATAGTATACAGAGCATGGGTAATGGGCGTCGGCGTTGGCTGACGTGGCACGACGTCACCCAACGCCGCCGCCGCCGCCGCCGTCGTCGACGTAAATAAGTATATAGTTGGTGTATTATATGGTGTCGATGGAAAATCACTCGCAGAAAATGCTCCCCACTGTATATACTTTAAAATGATGCGTATTATTGTTCGGTAAAGGACAAAAACTGTATCATTGTCGATTTTCAATTCAGATCTTTTATACATACATACATGCATGATGTATACGCATATATATATATATGTGAAATGAATCAAAGACGATTTTTTACGCTAAACAGTCTTGCGTATCTACAGTGTCCGAACGCTCGACGATGTCACTAAGTCGTGTCCAGTGGTAACTATTTATCGCGAAATCGAAAATCCATAGTGACATCGTCAGCGAGAGCAAAAAGGAAATCTTTCAAGGAAAAAAACAAGAAAAATTCAGCGTGATTGCATATATGTATATATATATAGAAAGAGAGAGCGATGAAAAATTTTGTTGCAAGAGACTGGCAGCCAATCACAGGTAATAATTGAAGAAGAGAGATATTGCAAGAAGAATAAGAAAGTGATATAAGATGTACGAGCAGCAAGATAACGAGATGCAACAAACGCGTTCGGCAGTCGTCGAAAACAACGGCCGAACTTGGTTTCGGCGCCTATCGTGATCGTAAAAAAATGTGCATTATATATATAGTATATATATTTGTATAATCGAACAAAAGATCTAGATGCATGTAACGGAGAGGCTCGTGACATTCCGATTCTTAAACGAACGGTGATGAGGAGGATTGCGCCGGCGAGAATATTGGCGTCGTGGCGCTTCGTGCCCGAGCGACAAGGCATGATGGAAGAGAATTGCGAAAGGCGAAGGAAACGAGCAAAGAAACGATATAATGAAGCAAGCGGAAATATAAGAATACGTCATGTACGCGTGCGGATGTGGGTTGAAGAGGGAACGAATGAAAATCGAAGAGAACTTATATACCGTTTGTACAGAAGAAGAGCGGAACTGAAAAAAATGAAGGATTAATGGATAGATGAAGATAGAGATAGATTGATAGCGAGAGAGAGAGAGAGAGAAACAACGAACAAAATGCTGAAGTCATCATGATACAAACGTACATGCGTCTAGCGACGTTCGCCCCAATCACGTTGGGGCGTTGCTCAAGATTCACGAGACAAAGTAAAAAAGTACATAACGATCGATGATGCGAGAGGTAAAGACGTATAAAGATAGAGAAATAATGCGATGGGACGATTTCATGGTACAAAATAGCTGGAGGAGAGATAGAGAGAAAATAGAGAGAGAGAGAGAGAGAGAGAGAGAGAGAGAGAGAGAGAGTAATAAACTGTTGCACAACAGGGTCACTGATAGGAAAGCTATATAATAAAAGCTGAGAGAGAAGTGGGTCACGTGGTGGGGGGTAGAAGAAGAGTAAATAAAGTTTATTTTGAAACGGCTTACCTGGACGACAACGAACAAAATTTTCTTTTTGTTTTAATGATCGACCGAAAGAATCGAAAAAGCGTCGTTCGTTCCTTCATTTCTCGAGTATTACATCCTCTTTGTGTTTAAGGTCCGCGACGTACCGGAGTAAAATTATCGAAATTGCGAAAATTGTCAGAACGAGCGACACCGAACAAACAAGAATAGAATAAGATTTAGTTAGGGGTTTGACCAGTAGAGACAGCGGCATAGACGAAAAGCCCTTTTATTCGACAGTTTTTCGACATTCGCGGCTCAGCGAATTTCCGCCCCTTTATTCGACTTGTCGACAAATTTTTTCAACGAGCACGTTCGACAAAGATTCGACTTTCGTTCGTTAAATTTCAAAAAAAGACTAGACAAGTCTTACAGGCCCGTAAGATTTTTAATGGCTTCATCACTTCGTCATTTCTGATCACAATATATTATAGAATTCACATCAGGAATGCGTTAAAAATGTTTCGCATTAGATGCCTCGATTTTCATGAAAACACCGCAAGAAAAGTGCTTTCATGAAAAGTCACCTTAAGTTTCGACTCCCGCAACGAGAGTCGCGCCTTAAGGATATACGCGTTTCACCGCCACCAAAGCATTGAATGAATGAAATGATAATTTATTATCCGTAAATGAAAGGATGAACAAGACCTTCGTTTAGCACATTGAGTCGTTTGAATCTGCAGACAAGTCATTCAAATTCCGGCTGCTTTTACCAGACCCCCGATAAATATCCCAACGCAAAAGCCGCATTCACCGAGCGTTTCGTATATGTATAGCAGAAGAGAAGACGCGGTCGCATCTCGTCGACGAGCGGAAACAATATTCGATATCTTTATAGAGAATTTGGACTAACTACTGTTGAACCATATAGGAATTAGAAATAGTGTAATGTGAAACATCAGTCGAGAGGAAGTTCTTCTTTCCATTCGTCTATCATTGACCACTCTCCCTCTCACTTTATTCGTTCGTTTTATACCTTTAACCGTCAAAATCGTACGAAACGTTCGTGGTCAACGATAGAGTACTGAAAGGAGAACGACATCCTACGTTCAGATCCTGATTCACTGATGGAGATTTGCAGTATCGTGTTACCTTTCGTTAACTAGCTTGTCAGTGAATGGGTTTCGTGGCTGTCGCTTCATAATATCGCTCTCAGCTTCCTCGTAGGCGAGCGAGATGGCCGGTACCTGACGTCACATTATCAAGAAGCTCAATAAAATAAAGGCCAACAACATTCGAAATCAACGTTCGTCCTCGAGTAGGACGCGAGGGCGTTCTCGAGGGCCGCTCGCGTCGTCTCGTAGGGAATAACGTCCATCAGAACCGAAAAAAAAAACAAAAAAATAACAAGGAAAAACAAAAGAAAACAAAACGGAAAAATCAATAGATAACTAGACTCGCAACTCGAGCGTGCGGATCGAACCAACGACTTTTTGACTTGTGTTTTCATGGGATTGTTTCAGGAGGAATAAATAGCGTGTCATGTTGCCGTCGACGTTTCTCGAAAACGATTTTACGATCGTGAAACACGATCACTGCCATCCTCGATAAATTAATACTCAGTAGAAATACTTAATGTAAATTCTTAACGGTCATCGAAAAAAAAAATTTATATATATATATATTTCACGCCTTATGATACGTTGGAGCCGAAGCGGTTGACCTGAAAGAAAAATGTTAGCCGATGTCAAGTCCTTCAGCGGTCTGCATGACGTCTCCTCATCCGGCCCTGCCGCTAAATGCTTAATGAAGACAGTGTAAGTATTAGGTCGAAGATCGACTTGGTGAAAAGTTCGATCGACTAATAGGATTTCTACCGTTGTAGCGCTCTACTGCGTGTACGATGGAGGAGCATCTACGCTTTTACGCGTATACAGGTCACGAATGCACGGCATCGTCGTCGTGAAACGACATCTGCCGTGGGGAGAGTACGAAGGAAGTGGGTGCGGTCAAATCGATTTCTGGCAGTTTGCTCGACTACACGTACGGGGCTCGATTAATCGATATGAAAACCTTTCGTTGACGAGGTTGTCGCGCCAGGGATCTCGGGGCTTTCTCTTCATGATGTCCGACTCCGCGTGCTCGTATGCCAGAGCAATGGCGGGCACCTGACAATAGTCAGTGGTCACGATTTATATCCACGGCCGCGAATTTCTGTTCTGGGCTTCCCGTTTTACCAGTCGCTGCTCGATTTTCGCGTTGCGCGTTCATTCGCGAATAAACTTTGAAACTGCCTCATTCTCGTTTCAAAGGAATCAAATCGTAAACGGTAATAAAGATAGAGCGATTGTTCGAGTTGCGACTGTAAATTCAAGTATCGATTTCGGCAACGATCATCTTCCAAGGTTTCCGAGATTTGACGCAAAGAGAACTCGTAGACGGCAATAAACGACATAATCCGTGCGACTATTCGACAATCTTTGAAACTTTGAAAACGATTCGGAAGAAACCTTTGAAGATCATTGCTGCGAATCGTGACCCATTTTCTTTTCTTCGATCTAATAAGTGAGTGGCGAACGGTAGAGGATAACTTACCATGTCGGTTCCAAGATCGATGCAGAGAATAGTGACAGTGCCGAGTGGCAGAGGAATGTCGCAGAGAATGAAGGCCAGGAACGGCGAGATCTCAGGGATGTTGGAGGTCAGGGTGTACGCGATAGACTTCTTGAGGTTATCAAAAATAAGACGACCTTCTTCAACACCGGTGACGATGGAAGCGAAGTTATCGTCGAGGAGAATCATGTCGGCAGCCTGTTTCGATACGTCCGAGCCGGCGATGCCCATAGCTACGCCAATATCAGCCCTCTTCAAAGCCGGGGAGTCGTTTACACCGTCACCTGGAATAAAAGTTTATCATTGTTCGACCGGTTCATTTGTATTTTCGAATCTAATCATTTCAAAAGGCATTCGAAAGTTTGTTGGTCCGTTGACGTCTTTCGACGCGGTTAAAATACTTGCCAGTGACAGCGACAATGGCACCCATTCTCTGACAACCCTCGACGATGATGAGCTTCTGCTGGGGCGAAGTTCGAGCGAACACAATTTCGGTGTGGTACCTGAGGATATCGTCCAGTTGATTGCTATCGAGCGTCCTGAGGTCGGTGCCGTGGACAACCGCGGCCTTGGCTTCTCGCGGATTCACGTCAGATACGGGAATGTTCAACCTCTGAGCAATGTCATCGACGGTCTCGTTACCTGTGGATCGCCGCGCCATTAGAATCCGTACGCGTTTAAAGAACAAAACTAGCAATGGCTTTTCTAAATTGTCTATCTGGACTCGAGCTTACCTTCGGAAATGATGCCGACGGATTTGGCAATGGCTTTGGCAGTGATCGGATGGTCACCAGTGACCATGATGACTTTGATACCTGCGGAACGGCATTTGGCCACCGCGTCGGGCACCGCAGCCCTCGGCGGATCGATCATCGACATAAGTCCGACGAAGCGGAGTCCTTCCGTGGGGAAGTTGGGATCGTCGCTGTTGAACTTGAAGCCCATCGGGAACTTGTCGGACGGCATCGTGAAGTCGCAGAAACCGAGGACTCGCTCGCCGAGGCCGCCCAGTTCGAGGTAAGCGTTGTTGAAAGCTTCCTTCATCTCCTCGTCCAGCACCTTTTCCTTGCCACCGATGAAGATGGTCGTGCAACGATCCAGGATCCTCTCCGGAGCACCCTTCATCACCAGTAAGTGACGCGGGTCCGATGCGTCGTCGGACTCGTGAATCGAGACCTGATATTTGTTAGTCGAGTTGAACGGCACCTCGCAGACTTTCTTGTTACGTTTTCGAATGTTCATGACATCGCCGAGTGCGAGCTCCATGCACTTGAGCAGAGCGGCTTCTGAGGCGTCACCCGCGACTTCTCGCTTAAGCACCGGTAATCGTTCCTGCCCGGCTTTGAACTCGGCTCGGTTGCAGAGGGTCGCGATCTTCGCGAGGGCCTTGAAACCGGGGCTCGTTCTGTCGTACTGCACGCCGGACTGATCCTCCGTCGTGTCGGCCTCGATAATTTGATTGTCGAACCACATGTGAGCCACGGTCATTCGATTCTGCGTCAACGTGCCGGTCTTGTCGGAGCAGATGGTCGATGTCGAGCCGAGCGTCTCCACGGCCTCCAGATTCTTCACCAAACAATTCTTCGATGCCATCCTCTTGGCAGTTAGGGTCAGGCATACCGTGACAGTGGCGAGTAAACCTTCCGGAACGTTAGCGACGATGATACCGATCAGGAAGATCACGGCGTCGAGCCAGTGATAACCTAGAATGAAGGCGATTAAAAAGAAGGTCACGCCCAGGAATACAGCCACGCCGGTGATCAAATGGATAAAGTGGTGAATCTCCTTGGCGATTGGAGTCTCTCCGGTATCCAAGCCAGATGCCAAACCAGCGATCCTGCCCATCGCCGTTTGGTCACCGCAGCACACTACCACGCCTTTCGCCGTTCCTTCCACCGCGTTCGTCGAGAAGAATGCGAGGTTCTTCGTTTCCAGTGGGTTCTCGTTCGTTAATTCCGGCGACCTGGACTGAGGCTCGGACTCACCGGTCAACGAGCTGTTGTCCACCTGAAAACAATCACGATTAAGAATTCATCGACGTGGACCGAGGGTCGCACACTCTGAGCATTCGCTATCGAAGGGAATATATTCAACCCGTGAGCAACGTCCGTATATAATGAAGTGAATTTGGAAATTTCTTACCTTGAAGCCTCGGGCTTCGATGACCCTAATGTCGGCCGGGATCCGGTCGCCAAACTTTACTTCGACGACATCGCCGAGCACGAGATCCTCAGCCCTGAGCGTGAGTTTCTCGCCTTCCCTTATGACGGTCGCGAATTGCGGCACCATGTTTTTAAAAGACTCCATAATCTTGCTAGATTTGCTCTCTTGATAGTACGAGAATATACCCGTAACTATCACGACTGCCGTGAGGACGATGCCCAGGTACAGGTTGTCGTCGTTTGGGTCCTCGCTCGTCGACGCCTGGATCGAGTACGCGATGAAACAGAGAATCGCGCCGATCCACAGGAGTAGGGCGAATCCTCCGAAAAGATTCTTGCAGAACTTGACCCATTCCGGGGTCTGTTTGGGAGGCGTCAAGGAATTTGGACCGTCCCTTTCCAAGTTCTCCTTCGCCTTCGCATGGCTAAGGCCCTGCCGATCATTCGTAAAAGTCACATTATTACATTATTTGTCTCAACTGCGACGATTAACATTAATCACAAATTTTGAATTGTTACATAAAGGAAAAAATGTTTTCTCTATAAATTTCTCAAAGTGACAATTGGACTTATAAAAGAGCAACTTTCAGTTTAAGAAATTTCGAGAGTAAGCTTATTAATTATTTCTTAAATATAAATTTATGTGCCGATTGGAGAGACGTGATGTGAGTATCGACAGAACAGTCGGTAGTTGTAACAAGGAACCTGATTTCGATATAAAGAAATTAATTCACTGAATGGAAGAAGAATGGAATACATTAAGTGACTATGCAAACTATTGTTGAGCTTCGAGCATTAAAATGACGATGAATCAATCCAAACAGTCACCAGAAATCGTTAAAATCAAAAAGCTATTTTAAGAATGAGTTGTGTATAAATCTGTCAAAGAAATCGCGCATAAGAAGATCGCTCAGTTTGACGGTTACTGTGCAGTCGTGACTTTCTGCATTTTGAAAAAGTAAATTTATTACAGATTTTACAATAATAAGATTGGAATAATTGGGGTAATTGCTTATCTCAAATCGGCAAAATCATAAGGACAAGACATTCTAGAAAATAGTTTCATTTTTCTTTTGTTTGTTTGTTTTACTTCATGCATGAATATTCCGTATTCTTGATCTTATTCATTATTGTTACAATTCAAGTCAAGGAGTTACGACACGCCATACCAGACGATCTCCTTAAAACTGTATTCGCTGGCATAGACGGATTGAACAAAATTTTGCAATACATCGAATTAAAAAGGAAGGAAATTTGATATTGGCGATATTATGTCCGGAATTTTTGTTACTTTTTACATTTTCCCATTGTTTTCGTTAATTCTCCAATGAGTTTAATTTTTGGTTGACGTTTTATTCTTACTCTTTAAATTTCATGGAGTGAAATTTCACTCTAAGAAATTTAGAGGGTATGAATATATCATTTTTTCGAAAACAATTCGTCTACTGTTCTTACTGTTTTCGTTTGCAATATATAATTATAATTTTCGTTAAAACTATATTTCGACATTGTGGTTATGTTTTAATACGATGATTTACATAATTTTTCAAATTTCTAGTAAATTATTTTCAATTTCATGAATAATAAAATCGATTTTCATTTTAAAATCACAAGACTTACGTTTTCGGGGTGTGTCTGAAATCTCTGGTATAACTCCTCGGGGGAGATTTTGTGGAAGTCGATGACCAACTCCTGCTTCAAGTCATCCAAATTTCCTCCCTTCCGCTTTGGATTCTTCCGCCGCGACTGCGACAAAAGGAAAAAAAAACGTTCGTTAATATACTGACCACTATTATGGTGCCCTTAATTCCTTTCCATCACCAATCGCGCCATATCCGTTACCCTTCAGCGTTTATGTACACATTTTTTATATGCCACCAGAAACGCATATAAACGAGAGTAAAGCCAGTGTTCAAGTCTAAGGAAATACTTACAAACGTTCGTCTACCGAAAGAAACATCAAGGAAAAAGTATCAGAGATGAAATAAAATTACAGAATTCATCTATGGAACTTTTTCGGTATTTTCGAAAGTGAAATCGTTATTTTTAAACGTTTTTCACTTTTCGGACATTACAACCGATTGTTGTTTCGAGGCTTGTCACGGTCAAACTTCTGCTGATGAATTCTGCTCGTATACAGGGAACCTTCGTATTTTACTGGACGATTAAAAAAACCAACAAATGGAAAAATCATAAATCGCGATCGAGCGTCGAATGGTCGTTTCTCTCCCCATTATACGTTAAACCATCCCAAACCCGTGGCGTTTCGTATCCAACGCTCAAAACCGGTAATCTCTGGTTAAAGCGAGATAGCCGGTTGTTAATTAACGAATTGGCCCCGTTAACCCTTTCATTAGATTGCGTCGTGTATACGTTCGTATTTCGCAGTTTTGCCTCTCAGTCTCTGGAAAACCGACCATCGACGACCATCAGGTTCGTCATTTCGACGCTCGATTTTCATTATTCCCGGGAAACCTCGACCGGTTTTTCATTTTCATTCCGAATGATTGTTCGGTGAAGTGCGACGTGTGTACGCGATAATTTCCGGGAGTTTCCGTATAGTTGCGTTTTCTTCTCCATTGTTCCCCGGCTGTACGACGGAAGAACCCTTTGAGATCAGCGACGTTTCCCCAATGACGTTAGATTTCTCGATCTGAGAGAAAGACGGAACGACGATAGCATAAAAAGAATGGAGAAAGACACATCCAGAAGTCCCCGAGATTTACGAAGCTTTTGTACGAGGTTAGTTGCGTCAACTCCATTCCAAATCGCGGATCCTTTGAGAGAGTAATTACATTTAGTAAAGGAGATGTGCAGAGTCAACGAAACTCGGCCGTTTTGTCAAGTGGAAAAACGACATATATATTTGTAGTGTATTAGATGGTCGAGAGAATAGCGCCATTGTCGAGAATGGAAAATGATATCGAGGCGAGCTCAACAATTTGCATGTACACAATATATGTAGCATACAGGGTGGTGAGAAAAGATCTAAGCGCTTTCCTTTTTTTTTTATGGAACTCATATACATTCGAAAGAATGAAAAAAATTACAAGTAAAATTACAAAAGAGCAATTATGAAGGTTTAAAAAATTTGACTTGGCCTAAAATGAACTTTTAGGTAAGTGTTTCCATCTTTTCTCCTCCACAATCGAATAAGTAATATGAAGACGTACAATAACACTTAAAAATGTGAAATGGTTCAATGTTTCATAAAACGAAAAAACAGAGTAGTTGAAGACAAGAATTATAAACTTTAGAGCACTTTTCTATAATTATTTTCGATGAAAACGAGTTCAAGGAATTGATGAATAAAATAAAAATAAGTATATACGATTGATCCGATTAAATTTGAATGAAAACAGACGGCAACAGTTTTGTCGAATGAAAATCCGAAATTAATTTTATAATTCGGACACCGAAGCAATGCGAAATTAAACGAAGCGGCAACATTTGAATTATAGAACATAAGGAGAGACACAAAATTACCAATTTTATCTGCTTTTAAAAAGGAAAGAAATCAATCAACCATTTTAAAGATAGAGGAAAGACGTTCGGAATACGTTTGAAATAAATTACGAATATCGGGTTTATTTAATGTTTGAAAGCATCCAACGAAAAAATCTTTGAAATGCGGGAAATGACTCGTTTTTTATGGAAAATCAAGAAATGTCACTCTAAGAATTTAAAAGAATCGAATGGATTTTACAGACGAAAAAATTAATTTTCATTCCACTATTGGATATTCATAGGATTCTTCGATACAAAAATACAAATTAAAGGAAATGTAAAGCATACCTGAAAAGCTTTTCTTTTTCATATGAATATTAATAATACTTCCGAATTATGAATATGAGGTTAAAATGCAAAATACCACTTTTCGTGTCTAGGTCGCAAAATACCAGTTTTGCGCAATTGAAATGTAAAAACTTCTGTCCGGGAAGTAAAACGAAAGAAATGAAGAAATTAATTATACTGAGGATGTAGTTTCTAACCATGAAAACTTAAGCGTATTTACAGCTTGCGGTGACATTTTATGCACTATATCAATTCAAGATGAATCTAGTGATAAGACGCCCCTAATAAATTGCTAAAGTGGATACTCCAAAAGTTCCAGATTGAAGACTATAGATTACGATGGAATGATTTACAATAGGTCTTATTATACCATACAATATTTATGTAAATTATACCATGAAAGTAGTTAGGATTAGAATTAATCATACCCAAAGAAACAAAGACCCAAAGCGAATGTAAAAGCAGTACTTAATTATAAGAGAGAGAGAGAGAGAGAGAGCGAGATATTCCTTGCGGAAAGTACCAGAAATGCGTATAAAGAGTAAATGAGTGAGAAAGCCACCGAGAGAGACGAATTAGAAAAAGCCCGTCGCATCAGGAGAGAGAGAGAGAGAAAGACAAGAGAGAGGGACAGAGAGGGACAAAGAGAGAGAGAGAGAGAGAGAGAAAGCCCAGCGAACGGGTAAAGGATGCCCGTTGCTCGAGCTTCTCGCAAAATAGAAGAAAGACAAGTCCATCACCAAGTAGACGAAAAAGCTTTTTGCCAGTCACGAGTTTCCTCGTGGGCATGTTCTATACCTTGTACATTCCATCAGCTGTTTTGTTGTCATCGCGAATGTCAGGTAACGTGGCGACCCGGTACGAATCTGAGCGGCCATGCTGTAAAAAATGGAGGCAAAACCAAAAATGATAAAAATGGCGCACACAAAAACATAACATAAAAGAAATAGGACATGAGTGAAGGAATAATACAATGTCTTTAAACAAACAACAACAAAAAAATAACGAATCATCTCCGTTTTTTCGTGATCGATGCTCGCACTCGTTTCAAAAATGTTCATATAACGTCGTGTCTCTACATTTTAACCAGCAAGTGCGAACATCGTGTTGTTGAACAAAATTGTAAAAGCATAGACATAATACATATATATAGATCATCTTAAAAGTATTTAAAACTAAAAAGTAATAATAAGGGACGTGAGGAGGAGGAAATATCGAGGTTGACAATAATGGACGAGCGAGGCCGCGCTTATGTCATCAATATATACATATATATATATTCTTGTGCCATGCGGAAATTCAGCACCCAAAAATCGTATCGGGAATCGGTGTTTTCAACCTTAAAGAGAGAAAATATGAGAGAGAGAGAGAGAGATAGAGAGGAGCTCGTGCCAGATTCGAGCGTATAATGCCGAGCCGAGGCCGAGATTTCTCGTGTCGTTTTCAATCGCGTATAACATTGAAC
The DNA here is from genome assembly GCA_030522945.1 of Trichopria nigra. Classification (NCBI taxonomy): domain Eukaryota; kingdom Metazoa; phylum Arthropoda; class Insecta; order Hymenoptera; family Diapriidae; genus Trichopria; species Trichopria nigra. The sequence continues at coordinate 16,663 of JAPYZR010001422.1, forward strand.
GGCTGATTGACGATCGCGCGTTTTGCGTAAATGCCCGTTTCCGGCGAGAATTCAAAGAGACGCGTCGCACACGGCCCGCGTTTATCGCCGTTAATTCGACCAGCCCGTATACCTGAACACCGGACACGTAATCCGCAGATTTGCGGCACACACACACACACACACGCATCCGCGCTGACCTTATATACGCCGGTGCGGACCGCGACCTTCTTCAACGATTTAGTCCAGGATTCGCGCAATTAAAATCTTATCAATTTCAAAAAATCAAGATGATCAAAAGATCATCATTTTGGTTTTTTGACGGGTGAAACCGTTTTTCAAATAAACAACTTTATCCCCCTTGGAAAATAATTTTTTTAACGATTATATCTGACGTTACTGTTGAATATCTGACTTTGTGGATTTCCATCACTCCAAAACGAAATGGAATTTACTATGTACTAGAGTAATACATATATAGGTATGTATCCAGTCATGGACGAACATTGCAGATGTAAGATGACGTCGTCATCAACCGTCATTCAACTTTTTCGAACGAGATGGAATTAAGAATCTTTCTGATTTCTGTCAAAGTGAGGCCTATATATAAGCGTATAGGGAAGTGTTATTTTAAAGTGAAGGTATAAGTGTCGTAATACAAACACTCAAAGTACGTTTGTTAGTTATTTTTTATTTATCAACTTTGGATAATTACTTTGTCGATTGATATTTGTTACTGTTGAATTCGTGACCACTGCCAAATTTCATTAATTGTTGGCAACTTGTTTTTACCTATTTTGTCAACTTATATTATTATTTTATCAACTTTTGTTATTATGTCAACTTTTTTACTAGGTTGACTTTTATATTTGTTTTGTCAATAACTTTTATCACTATTCGGTCAACCTTTATTATTACTTTGTCAGTTTTTGTCACCGTTTTGTCAATTGTTATAATTATTATGTCGATTTTTACTATTTTGTCAACTTTTATAATTATAAATTACCTTGTCTTTTATTAATATTTCGACAACTTATATAATTTATTCTGTCAACTTTTATTATTATTATTCCTTCAACATTTATAACTGTTTTGTCAACTTTAATTACAATTTGTCAACTTTTATCATCATTTTGTAAACTTTTATTATTATGTGGACTTTTACAGATGTTTGTCAACTTTTATCATTTTTTTTTGTCTGCTTTTATAATTATTATGTAAACTTTTATAATTAATAATTATTTTCTTAATTTTTATTATTATTTTATCAACTTTTATTATTATGTCGACTTTTATAATAACTTTATCAACCTTTATCAATGTTTTTTCAACTGTTATCATTATTCTGCAAACTTTTATTATTATGATGAGTTTCATTCCTATTTTCTCAAATTTTATTAATATTTCGTCATAATTTCTCATAATTTTGTCAACTTCTATTCTCATTTTATCAACTTATTCCTTTTATCGTCAACTTTTCACATTATCATATCAATTTCTATTCTCATTTTGTCAAGTTTTATTTCTATTTCATCAACTTTTATCATTATTTTGATTATTAGACTTCTGCAATTTTTATAAATTTTCACTTTTGTTTCAAGAAAATAAAAAGCGACAAATTCAAAAGTCAATCACAAAAAAATAAAAAAAATGTTTATCCTGAAACTTCTCTTTTCAACAATTGGAAACGCCAACAATGCATCGAGAGTCATTACACATGTCAATAATCTCCGTCACGCGTCATTTTACCCATTATGAGCGCAAGGGCTGTCTCACCCCTTTGAATTACAAGCGTTTTGTCAGTACAAAAAATGAATAAATAATACAACTTGAAAACTTTCTTTTGAATGTGAATTATACCACTCCAAGAATCGTGGTGAATTACTCGAATGTACGACTCTCAACGCTAATTTAGCGTAATCACCACGAGCTCCATTTAAGTTCCCCTCATCGATGATACAATTCGATATATATATATATATTATCCTTTCGTTCGATTTTACAGAATTTTACATGTTGGTCCATAAATATGTAATCAAATCGTTTCGAGAAGTGAAACACCCCTTTCTACGAAAATTAAGATTTACCTATAAATACTGACGTCGTTTCAGTCCTCTGACATTTTTTCAAGTGCTTCGAATGAACGTTTCTATTGAAAGAGCGCTATGAACCACTCTTGAGAAAGTGACAAGGTCGTGCGTTGAAAAGGAAACATATTAAAGATTATGTCGATTTATAATTAATAATTAGTTCACAAACTAAGGAAATTCCTCTTATTCCAATTGCGATACTTGGATAGATAAAACTGAATATGCTTAAAAGTTATTCATTCAAAGGTTTAAAATTTGGGTTATCGTATATACATACGCCCGAAAGCATTATACTGTTTGGTTTAAAATGAGTTGGGACAAAATACAAAAAGAAGGTAAATTCAGCCAATTTTGAACTAATCAGAAACAATGGTTGTTTTTGGTCTGCTCCACGAGTCTACCAAGTTGGTTAATTTGTTATAAGCAGTTTGTAAACTTTGTTAGGCCACGAGTTTAAAGTTCCTGTCTCTATATATGTATATGTATGTATACATATATATATATAAAATTATATAAAATAATTTATATACACATTATGTATAAAATCATCTTTCATTAGTCAACTAATTCATTCTGTATTTCTAAAATCCAATAGAAATTCCCCATGAACGAAGTAGTGTCTATAATATACTCCATTAAAAACAACAAAACACAAAGTGTATAAAAAGTCATTATTGATTCATCCGCATTTATGTATAATCGACTAATTATTTTTTATGCTTTGTTGATTTCTCGCAGCATATTTTTAAATCGATAAAACAGGAATAACCGCAAATTCGATTGCACGTGTTTCTTTACTATGCTATAGAAATTCTCAGATGATTATATCTATATATATACACACACATATATATATATATACATGTACGCATATGCGTATATCTCCGTGTGCGTACATAAGGGTGCGTGTGATGTATACATATTTATGTCGTTTGTTTCCACGATATTTTAATCGATGTATATAATCCCCTCACGCGGCAGTAAAATTGCAGCCAAGTTTTACCCTCCGTCGGATAGAATAATATTTTTCCTCCTCGAAAATTTTATGACCGTTCACTGTATGTACACTGTATATATATACATATACATCACACAGACACACACACACACACATACATATATATAGGTGCTGTGCCAGAAATTGAAAATCCTCATTCTGGTACGTATTTTCCGCCTTCTAGTTTTCAGACAAGGATAAATGTAACGGAAAAGAAAGTATGTGCGTCTCTGTGTGTTTGTGTGAGGGATGAATATGAGAGAGAGAGAGAGAGAGAAAACGTATAAGATTAAGTTACTAGTGTATACGTATACACGATAACTGTGACGTAATCCTCGCGTTACCGCCGATGCATATCATCCCCCGTAGTCCTCCCCCCCTCCACGCCCTCTCGCTACTTTGCCTATATATACGTGCACTATAGTCGTGGGGTTCATTCCCCTTCAGCCGCCAATTCGTCGCCGACAAGGGTGGAGTGTCGCCAGAAAGAGGGAGAACGACAGAAGGAAGGAGACACATGGAAGAGAGAGAGAGAGAGAGAGAGGGAGACTTTTATAGGAAGAAGTATCGAGGAAAGAAAACAGGAATACAAATGTACAAAAAATAAGACAAGAGAAAAGATAGGAAATACATGTCCATTAAAGGCAACAAAATAAGAAGGAAAACAGTGGATAAACGATAATATAAAAAAGAGAACAAAAGTGTGGAAAGGAATGAACGAGATATATATAATTATATATATATATATATGCAAAAAATTATATATAAATAGTTATATATATACATAAACTATTTTAAAAAACTGGATACAAATGCTGGGTTAAAAAATAGACACGAACCCGAAGTAAGCGAAAGATAAAGAGAGGAAGAAAATGTTATGCCGGAAATGCGAGGTAAGGTACATTTTTCGACCAGGGAACCGTAAAAAGAAAAAAAAAAAAAAAAAAAAAAATTGTAAAAACCGGAAAACATCGAGGGCGACGAATATATATATATATAGGGACAAGGGCGCGTGAAAGAAACGTCAAAAAAAAAGCTACACCCGATGCGACCTCATACAGCCAATCGTGAAAGAGCACGATGCGTGGACGAAAATTATCGATCTCATATATATATATGGATAATAAAAATCCATTTAGACGTACGCTGATATGGAGGCATTATCGTGCGATTCGTTACTCGCTATTCACGCGACTTTATGTAATTTCATCGGTAATGAAATATAAAAGCACATGATCCAAACTCATATAGGAGTTCTCATGAATTCCGAATGACAATCATCTATCAAGTACATTCTCGTATATATATGTATATGTCAATGGAAATTGATTGTTAGTAAACAGTTATTTTGATTTCTTATACTTTCTCATTCGTACGCTGATAAAAAGGGGTCAGTTACAATCAACGACATCTATACTTATATACAGACGATAATATATAGGTTATATGTTTGAATGTGTACGTATAAGCGTCGTAATATATCTTTGGCGTGTCTATAATTGTTGGAATGACAGACATTTTTATTCCTCTTTTATTGCATTTTTTTATTCCTCATCTCAATGGTGTAATCGACATTACATCATCTCTCAACTTCCTTATTTGTAAACTTTTATCAACTTTCGTCAATCGAATACAGAGAATTTTTTAAATTCATTTTTAATACATTCTCAACGTTCTCAATTTACAGTTTTTCTCAACTTTGACAAATATCTTATTATGTATTTATTTTGTTTCTTTGCCCAGCAAACAATCACAGAAGTTATGTCACAATTATGTAACAGTTACATTAAAATGTCGCCTCAAAATTGGCACAGTTACATAACAGTGATTGTGATTTTCAACAATTTTTTTAACTTGATTTATCAATGTACGTCAACGTCGTCCTTTTTATCGTCATTCATCAATTTTTAATCACATATGCTTTAACATATGTTGTCTACTGTTTCTCTTTTGTAGGTGTAATTCACTTTTTGACAATTTGTTATAGCTTTTCATTCTTTACATTATATTGCCATTTTCTATCGTCTTCGAATATAGATCGATTTCTTTTTCAGTTTTACTTCAAATTTTGTCAATTTTAAACAAGTGTTGACAATTTTTGATCGACTTTTCTTAATGTTCACGTACTTTATTCAACTTTTGTGGTTATTTATTTATATATAAACATGTATATGTTATTTTTATATACATACATTTCTTCGCGTATAATTTTCATTACATTTTTATCAACAATTTAGGACCTTAATCTATTTTCGTCATTTTCTGTCAGATTTTTTTTTTGTACAAGATCATTATATGTTTTTCTCTTTCGTTTTTGAAATGCTATTGTTAATGATGTTGTCGATGAGAGAAAATATTATTGTTGGTAACAAAAGAAAAAAAAAAAAAAAAAAAAAAATTCAAAACGATAAAAAATAATTTATTTGATAACTTTTATCAACGATTGAACTTTTCTTCTTAAATAATAACCAGACATTTTGTGAAATCGAGGGAATTCAATAAAATATCCCGTATTCCCCAGAAAAAAAGTTCTCTATATGTTCATTGTACGACCCAGTGAACGTGAATGTATTCGTCCGAGTCAAATTACCGAATCGAATATGTCAATTCATTCCAATGCATTTCAATCCAGGAGTAATATATTTATAAATTAAATTCTATCATTTTCAATACATTTTAATCTAAAAATAACGTTTCAAATTGAGTCATATTCTATTTTAATCCATTTTAATTCAAAATAGAGTAATTATAATTATCCCAGCAGTCGAAGAAAGATTGAAATGTATTCGAATTAAGATTGTGCAATCTGAATTTAGTTTCTTCACATTTTGAAATTCTTTTCTTTCTATTCGTTTGAAGAAGGAAATATCCGCTTACGATCCGAATTCCTATATGAAGTTGTACTATTTTGCAAAATGTTTGACTCCGTTTTAAGACGAACATTTCAATCGTAAATAAAAGTTTTGTAAACCAATTCTTTAGTTATGAATTGAAAATTTGTGAGAATGTAGCGAATTGGACAGAATTCATATTCTTAATTCTTTTTAGTACATTTCAATAGTTTTTGTCAAAGAAAACAGAATTTGAAAAATTGAAATTTCTCTATTCGTTTGTATATTATTTTCCGTTTGCTGGCGTACGAAATAAATATTTGTCGATTAATATGAATTGACATTCATAGAACCAACTTTGTAGCTTTAAATTTTGGATTCAAATGTAATAAAAAAAGCTTAGAATTTTACGTAAGAATATTATTTGTAGATTTAGACGCATTTGATCGTATTCATAGGAATTCGATTTGTTTAAAATCGTTTCATATTCTACTGAATCCATTTCATTACATCTGAATCGATTTCAATACATCTGGATCGATTTCAATATATCTGAATCCATTTTAATACATCTGAATATTTCTTAATCGTACGTACACATGTTCTTAATTGAGAAACTTTTTCACGAAGATAATTTGTCGAGCAAAGTTGACAACGCGTATTTCCATGTCAATAAAACTGAATTTCCTCAAACAACATTGAAGCAAACGTCCAATAAAAATCCACTTTGCCCCTCGGTACGTTAAAATCACGCGTGTAATTTCGAGCGATCCTCGTGCCGTCTAGCAGCTAAACGTTTCAATTTGGTAAAGGCGCCGATAATATTAGCAAAATTGACTGGCAAAAATGTCCAAATCCTAGGAATATTGCAGCAAGACCGCGACTCGTCGACCAAAGTAGTGACTCAGATGTTTTGGAGCTTTGCCAAAACTTACCTATTCGGAGCTTCGCGCTCGTATATATACGTCTATACGACAACACGTTCCGTCCTATACGCACTTATCTCGGGCCTTTTTTTTCCATATAGCTCCACATCGACTTTTAGATTGCGAAAATCCACCCACGGCGATTGCTTCCGCACCTGCAATGTCGCGATTCTCGTGATTTATCGAACAAGACTCGTCTCGATTTTGCGTCGATTCGAGATAGTACAGCCAAGAAATGAAGCCGAGAAAAAAAAGAATAAATGTGCATATTCGAGAACTTCCTTATGGAAATAAGTCAACGCCTATAATGACGATGAGGATCAAGGAAATAAAGCCCCTTTTTATTTATAGCAGCTGTTATGACATAGAATGGGATGTAAACGACGTTGAAGAAACGTCGCCGGAAATGCACGATGACAAACAGCAGGATATATAATAATCGGGTTTTTGTCGATGTCAATTCGAGAAAGAAAAGTTTAGCAGTCCATTATGGGTTCTGCCTCCCGTCAGTGATGTGTAATTCATATTCGGCACCGTTTCACGTCGCGCATCATTACGACGATGTATATTAATAGGGAAATATTTGACAAATATCGCGCAAGATGACATCTAGTCTGCTGGACGAGACTGCGCGCTAATTTTAACTCGAGCGTCTCGGGGATTTCAAAAATTCATCAATTTCAAAAACATCTTTACAGCAGACATCATCCCCGGTACTTGCAATAAAAAGCAGACGTCTCGTCGATTTAAATCATTTCAATGTTCATTATAGCTATTTACTATAGTAGTGATGATACCTATTCGCCCCGACTTAAGGTCTTACTATATACCTTGGATCGCAAAGAGCCCTCGGAAATGAATTCTCATTAATCATTAACGATAATTGTTGAATGAGACAGTTTTACGTCCCAATTCGTGACACCTTCTTATTTGCATTATCGATCTGGGCTTTAGAGGCGAACGCTCGAGGGATCGCTCCCTTTTATATTGAAATATGTCGAAGGTAATACATAGTAACCGTCAAACGGGGCGATCAACCATAATCATCCAAATGAAATATCGACCACGTTATCGTCCGTTATCGGGGACATATGGGAAGATCGCGGTACCGACCGACGGTACAGAAGAGTGTTGTTTCAGGGTGTTTGCTTCGCTTAAACAAAAATGTCACAGGGGGAATGAAAAAAATCTCCGGTAATCTCACCCCGGGGTAAAATAATTAGAATATTCGTGTACTAATTACCGTCGTACACGATCTATACTTTACGTAGCTACTGCGTGCGTAGTCTGTAAATAGTGAAATGGCTGCCGTTTTCGTTCGGCCAAACTGCTCTTAGCATATGGCGTTAAATTAGTTAACCCGAGAGTTAGAGTAACGAGCTTTGTAGTTGCTTTAATAAAATATACGGTTGCCTCGTCTAATAAACTGGTTGCGCCATTATTTAACAAGTTTGCAAACTTTACAAAACCATCAGAGAGATGCATTTGCAGGGTACCATGTTTTTCGCGGAATTACACGAACCAATGCGCGATATTCATCGAAAAAAAGTGGCTCTAAATTTCAAGCTTTGTAGAGTGAAATTTCACTCCAAGAAATTTAGAGAGCGAAGAGGTGACATTTTTTAAGGAAATGAAAATAAAGTTCATGCTCAGTCTCACTCTCGTAAGGGTGACATCCATTTTAGACTCGCTTTCGACGGAATACTATTTGATTCAAGAAAGATTGAAAAACTCAACACAAATGCAAAAAGGACTTAATTCCTATACTCTGAATAGACTTAGAGCTTTATTTTCTCCGTGTCCGTATCGATTGAAAACATCGTCGGAGATATAGCTGTTAAAGGGAGTTTCAATTTGCCAATCGTTTCTTTATAAGCAGCTAAAAAACCTCGCACTTATCTTTAAATGTCTTGAGAGTGGAACATCCTTCGTAAGTAAAACTTCACTCCAAGAAATTTAAAGAGTAATGTGAGAACATAAAGCTTTGCTCTAACTTTTTCAGTAAGAAAATTCTTTTTGAAGTGAAAATATCGTAAAATAGTGAGTTTTTCAAAAGAAGGAAGAGTCTTACTCCCAAATGAGTGACAAAGTGGCTCGATTTTCACTCTAAAACATTAAACATGTTTAATTACTTTAATTAATTAACACCACAAGAGTTAATTAAGTCATAAAGTAATGGAAGGAAATAACTAATGTACGTAATATTTTCGTCATTCATTCATTTCCATGGTATTTTTGAAATATCCTAAAATTATGAAATTTTTTTAAAAAATGTAGAACATTTGCAGAAATTTTTGAACATCTTAAAATCCTGCAATTTATAAATTTCTATTTATCGAAAATAGTAAACAATCCCTTAAGTTACTCGGAGTGAAGGTTGAGCTACTCTTTTCAAAGATTGAATTTCAAAATGTGAAATTTTCTTTTTTAAAGGCAATAACTTCACTCTTTCTGGAGTGAAAACTTTACGCAAAGTTCGAAAAAAGTGAAATTTCATGAATTAATGAAAGATAAAACTTTCAAGATAATAATTCTGATTTAGGTTCATGTTTTCTTCAGATACCTGTGAATTTTTTACTTTTCTTATTTCATTATGGAGTGAAATTTCACTCTTTTTACGACGAGGCATGAAATGCCATTCCTCAAAAAAGTGAAATATCGCTCTTATAGGAGAGTAAAACTCTCTTTTGAAAGAGTCGATCACTCCATTTCTTTCTCACTTCGATTTCACAACAAATAATTTTCACTCTAAAAAGTGTTTAGAGGACGTCACATTAATCAATGCTGTAGTCACCATGTTTTTTATTTCAGATTCATGGGATACATTCATAACCACCAATTCACTTTATCGATATCATTTACAAAAATTGATTTTAGATTCGCGTAAAACTTGAACTTACGTTTTTCTGCTATATGTTCATAAAAAATAACAATAAATATATCATAGGTTTGGTTATCATCTTTCTCACTGCATCAAATTTCGCCATTGTTTATTTAATAATTATTGTAAAATGTATAATTATTGCAAAAATAGTACAGAAATGTTTACATACATTATTAATGATCATATAAGAAAAGTTATTTAATATTGATATCATATAATAAACTGGAGCTATCGCCAATTTTCATTCAGGCCATTTTCCATTTATTTCTATCGATATGCAAAATTCGTCTCTCTACCTCTTTCTCGAGCTCAAATGTCTGCCACGATTCGATTGATTTATATGTTACGTTTCTATAAAAGAAAACAAGTTGTGCACCTTCAAAAAAAAAAAAAAAAAAATTAAATTGAATATGACGAACATACAATTTTTTTTTTTTTTTTGTTATACAAATCTACAGAAACCTATCTATCAGTTTTAGACGTTAACTTTTCATTCCAACATAATGAAACCAGAAATTGCTCGTTTCGCGACTAAACGCGTATATAAGCAGAAAAGCCTCATTTTCCAATCACTAAGGGACATCAAAAAGAACGTCCTGTTCCATGTCGACGAAGAATGTCACGATCTAACCTGACCTAATCCTCTTTTATCGGCTATCCCCCGTATACGGGAAATACATGTGTATATATATATACACGTCAGAGGCGAAATTACCCGAGCAACTCGTGGCCGTGGAAGACGTCGTCGGTTCGACGATGTTAATTAAGATTGGATTTGCAGGTATATTCCACGCGATGAGACAAAGCGGGAAAGTGTAAAAAGTTTATGCGGTATCGGGTCGTATCTCCGTGATAAGGCGTCGGAATAATGTTCCCCGAGCTTCTGCGATAATAAAGGTCGTTGTTTTCGGCCGTCCGTTAACAATTACCGCTTTATTGGCCCTGCTATATACGGCTGCCATGTGGACGCCTAATGTGCACGAAAGAAGATAATTGAGCCAGTGCGGCTCGCCGACAGTGCAAATGAAAATCTTACGCGAATTCCCTTAAAACGATATAGCGCCAATCGAGTTTTCGTAATGATATGGAGAATGAAATTCGTATTAATGGAAAAAAGTTGCATAAACTGTAGGGAAATTGTACGTTGACATGGTTTATAGTAAATGTCGATAACGCTATATACATATATATAGGCGCGGAATTATTGCGATAGACGCCGCGTCGTCCTTGGGATATTTTATATAGTAGAATTAATGAAGGTACGATAATTAAAGTAATGCTGGGCTATTATGGCGTCGAATAACTGCAAAGTGTAAATTAAGGACTAAAATTCATTATCTTCATTTAATCAGTGTATAAGAATAACCGACGATGTACTTGATGGGCATAGTATATTTTTAGGATAATTTATTTATTTTTATATTTTAATTTTTTATATTAACATTTTTAGAATATTTAATTACTTTTATGTATATATATTTATTTATAGGTCGTTAACGCAAATGACAAGTCATTAATAGGATACCATAACGTTACATTCGTGCGACTAAGGAAAAATAAAAAAAAGACGTTATCGATTTCACAATTTAAAATAGACTCGAACCGATAATGAAAATTCGATTACCTTTATATATATATATATATAATGGGACGTTTCGTAATAATCGATTTACAACTCCTGATTGATGGAGTCGACGCATGACAAATTATTCTCATAATGTATTATATACATTGTATACACATTAGATACATTGTCGCATTTCACTTTCTTTTCCTATTGAAACCGTTCGTGGAGAGTTTACGTAACTAACGCGATTTACATAATGATTCGGTACCTTCGAGTGACCTCGAATCACAAACAGGGTCAATGCCACATGTCACAAACCAATCACCAAGTGTATTTTCGTCGTGCAACTTTTCCTTCTTACTTTTACTTTTTTAGACGCATAAATTAATAATGAATTGAAATTCGGGAAATCCGGAAAATCGCTTTAAGGAAAATATCAAAAACAGAGAAAACTACATTCATACGCAAGAATGAAACATTTCTTTGATAATCGTTGTAGTTTGTTTCATGAAGAGTGATAACAATTTATAATGATAAACGGTTGTGAGGTTTATATACCTTGTAACTTTGTGGCTGTTAATAAAAGTCGCAACAATTGTATAAACACCCGTTAGACTTCATTCTTCTGACGTTAGAACAATTCAAAACGCACGCAAGTAGAAAAGAGTGAATGTTACGGTAAAAAAAATGGGGCAACCATACTACAGTCGTCACAACCATTGTTCTGGTTGAAACAACTATATTTATATGGTTGATACAACCATAGAACGGTTGCTCCAACTAATACTTCGGTGTACTATCTCTGAGGTGTGAATATCTAATATTTGAAGGCAGTATTGAGTATACTAGCCAAGTCAACTGCTGATCCAAAATGTTAATGACTAACATCATCTACGTTTGTCACAAACGTCCATTTTTCATCGCGAAGTGAAAAAAGGAAACTATTCATTTTTACAAATATTTGAATAATGAGTAATGTTATTTCACTTGCTATGTATAACTTTCCAAGATTTATTAAACCTATATTTATTTGAGAGTGTCACGCCCTTAATTCGAGTCGTGACCGTAGCCTTGTTAAAACCAAGAGAGTCCAATTTTACGAGAAATACTACAGTTATGAAATAGTTACACGAGAAAGTCAATGTAATTCGATAAATTTTCATCGATTTGCCATTTTCTTTATTATTTTTTTTTACGTTTTATCACTTTCCTGCTATTTCTGACGATTATTCAACGTTTTTTAACAATGTACTGGTAATTTTTGTTTGGTTTTAACAAATCGCGTCGAATTTCTTTACTATTTTTAGGTTAGGTTGCTACAATTCGTTGCATCTTTTTTAAACTCGTTTTTTTCAACTTTTGACGGGTTAATCGAAAAGGAATAATTGCTCAGTGACTTTTTTTACATTCGACACCAAGTATCATCAATTTTACCAACATTTTCAAGGAGACTTTACCACTTTTTAAAATTTCCACGAACAATGGCTCATGAACATCTGAAAAGTATGTGAAATTCTTTTGCTGAAATCTTGGAGACGGTTTTGGATTTTTGGGATTTGACCGTTTTTGAAAAACTCAAAAATGGCTACAAAAATTTCGAGAAAATTCACGCTTGCTTTTCAAGCTCTATAACAAACACCTCTTGTTCTATACACGTGAGAAAAACATTTGGTAATTTTAACTATAAAGTTTATAGTCGCCCAGTGGGAACTAAATATTTAGTAATTTCCTGTCACTACATTTAGTTGCAACAAACTAAAATTCATTTATTTCAACTCATGTATTTAATCAACCGAATGTGGTAATAAAAATTATTACGATTAATTAAATAATAAAAAAATCATTTTACCCTTAAGGCTTCATTTCCGACGCCATATTGGATTCGCTATATCGACGCTCATTTTTATTGTCTCTAACTTTTCGATTCGATTTCTAATTACACGATTTTATGTAAAAATAACCTGTGCTCGTTTTTTTTTACATACTCGAGAATTGTATTTCCCCTGTTTTTGTCAATATAGTTAATATAGTCAATATAGTTTTAACATCATTTCTAATCATCATTCCTTAATCATCATTTAAATAAGATGAACTTAAAATGCTAAAATGCACATTCAGCATTCAGCCACGGATTCCCATTCGACGGGAATTAATTAATAATCGACGGCGCGCGCAACCCATAATCCCCTCGAATAAACAAACGTTATCGCGCGACCCATTAGCGGAAGATATCGGAGTACTTATGAAGGTGGATAACCTTATATACATAAAGGTGCTTTAGCGCCATTACGTCGGCTTATCGCCGAGGAATTCCGAATCGCACCCGATGTTACGAACGAAAATGACGCAAACATATTCTGGTGAATCCCGTCAGTTTGTATATACATATAGGGCTTTCGCGCTGATCGTGACCTTCAATGACCTTGAACCTGATCATCGTTCGCGAAGGAACGCGGCTACAGTGCTTCGATGGCGAATCGCGAGATTCGCGCGACTCATCTCGTATAACTTGGACGAAGGGATCTAATGAAATTGCACGACCTTGAATTGACCTTTGTACTTGAGGCACGATTCGACAGGTATACCACGCGACTTTCGAGTAACGCAATTACTTATAGTAACGTCAGTTCAAATTTATGGCACGAATGATCACTATCGTAACTGAAAAAAAAATGCGTGACCTTCGGAACGCTCTACATTGAAACATTGCGTTATTTCACGCTGATTCTAATAATCTTGAGGCAGAATTTTCAATGACTTTTTACACGATTCGTGTATAATTGTGCAAATAAAAGAGGTGGTGTAAAGTATCTCGAAAAGGCCCACTATTCTACGAACGAATAGATAAAAGTTTTTATATTCTGCTCTCTCCCTCTCCTTCCAAGAACTAACGACACGAAGGACGTCATTTAATGCCCTGCGAAACTTAAGTCGAACAGTTCTTTTGGCATGACCTTGACCGGCGCATACATTTTGTTTGTTTTCATGAAATTCTTCGTACGTCATGTAAACACTGTTCCACACGTCTTATACGATATATATATGTATATATACGTTTTGACGCAACTAAAGGGGTTATTTCAGGGTCAAACGTAAAGTTCAACCGTCAATTTTCAATGAACTCGTTCAAGGTCAAATGTAATGTGTCTAAAGTGATCGCGTTTGCTTAATGGAGACTTTCTTTTTACCGAAAATCGGGCCTTAATCCAATCGGGTGATTCGAAATAGTTTATGTATATGCATGTACGAGACTTTCTTAATTACAGCTGACGTACGCAACTGGAAGTCGGTTTAGACTCCACTGTGCTCTATACTGTCGGAATATTGACCAAATAGTTGGTAACCAGGTCGAAATCTAACGTAACCTACCGTTCCATTCGACTTTCGGCATGTATATATATATATATACATACATATGTATAAGCATTAGAGCGATATATATACACACGTCTCTTTCCTCTACATTTGTATTCTGGCAAAACGCGATGCTCGGGTGTCAAAATGATAAACACGACGCTGCACTTTAGAGCCTCGCATCGTCGACGTAAAAAGCGAAATAAAACAACAGAAACAATAACGATGGTGGAACGTAATTAAATTTTAGAAATTAATATGTCATACAATTCCTGTTCGTATACATTCCTATGTGAATAAATATAAACACATATATATACACATATGTGTGTATATGTTATTTTATATAAATCCAAACATATCTATTTGCACAAAAATAAACAAAAAACATGTTCCGTCACGACTCTGATGCAATCATGTTTTCGAAATGGTTTTAAAACTGTTTCGGCAATTTTCCATAAAAAGCTTCAGGATTTGATGAAAAATTCATAAATGGTGTCGGGAGCAAATTCTAAAATTGAAAATGTGAATAACGTACCAAAATATCAAAACCTCGCCTGCCGTCGGACAATTTGCATGTCGACGTCGCAAAAAATGAACGCGACAAAAGTATAAAATAATTTCCTTCGATATAAAATTGGAATATTTTAACTGATATCGGACCCAATTCAAGTGATAACCACTCATCTGAGACGTTGATAAATTGAAATTTTAAAGAGAAACAGTCGCGTAATCATTTCTATAAAGGAAAATGTCAATTTTAAAACAGTAGTCGAAAGCCTCGAAACATCTTGTGTAAATAAAGAAAAGCCAAAGTCGCTTTAGGAAAATTAACCCCCCCCCCCCCCCTTCCACTGTTATTATTAACATGCTAATATATATAGACGAACCTATAAAAACGACTAGAGGCAGAATGTCAGTTACGACAATGGGTCATAAAAAAAGCCGACAAAAACGTGCGACGTTATGTCCATCCGTCGCGGAAAAATACCAAAGGAATTATGAAATCGGCCCTCGATAATAGATTGTCGATAATAAAGAAACCCTACTTTATCGGCAACTCAACGATTTGCCCGAACGAATTCGAAAGACACAACGGGAAATTGAGAACTTTCCGTCGTCAGATAAGAAACCGGCAGCCCGAAAATGAATTTAATAGAGTTACGAAACTATATACGTATATACATACATACATACACCTGCAAAGGGGAGTTGGTCAAAAACGTGACCAGGGTGCGCAATGAAAGTGCAGTCGGGATGTCGAAAAAATCGCATTACCGCTGACGTTGTTCTTATTTTTTTCCACTTCGTGTCGCTTATTCTAAACGGGGTCGGAAAACAAGACCTTAAATGCGTTTTGACTCGTGTCATTTAGCGGAACGACTCTCGTGCTGCAACTGCGACAATTCACATTTTTCCTACCTCTAAAGGAAGATCGTAATGCAGTCTTTTTCGCTCGATACTATTAACAGACGGCGAAAATACCGGCACAAACAACGGTATAAGGGCGGAAAGCACACCATTTTTTTTTTAATGTAGATTTGTTTTTTTTTTTTCTGTTACTCGAACTACAATCGTGACTTGAATAATTGCATTGCACTTTTCGTACTCGACGCGATGCGGGCAGAAAGTTATCTTTTAAAGGGCAGTTGAAAAAATGTACTTTCGGCCCGTTAATAATATGTCTTATTTTTCGTCCTCGTGATTAAATGCAGTAATGGCGTTATTTTTCGACCTCCTCATTAAATAAATAATTCTATCAAATAATAAATGGAAGCACTATTGACAGCTTTCATTTCAGTTTCGACGATCAATTTTACGCCCTACGCAGTTACAATGATTCCGCCCTTTGACAGTTATTGTTGGTATATTGACTGTAATATAATAGTATAATATACTATTTCATTCTGCGAATAAAGATTTCGTACTTTTCCATTGATTTATGTTTCGTCCTGGCTGCTGTACGCGCAATATCGTTTCTCTGTATCTCAAACGTCATATATACGAAGAAGGCGGAATCCATTTTCTACTTTCGATCAATTTGCATTTTATCACGATCCCCATATTTCCTGGCGTTATCGAAATTCCACGACCGTCGTAAATTGTTCGATGAGCCAATGACCAATAATGAAGAGCGAACGTTTACAGCTCGTCGTAAATTCTGTACGCGTTTTTCGATCTGGAGTTTGCGATCCAATCGCATCCATACCAAAAATGAACCCAAGTCATTTTACAATTACATTAAAGTTATATCGTTAAAATTTCTTTGATTTTCAGTATTACGAAGTAATCAAACGAATCCGTTATAGGAACCGTAATTCCAATGCCATTAACGTGTTTTCATCAGTTTCGTAACAAGAGGTCTTTTCCAAGTCTATGGCGTGGGTGTGCCCTTGGTATCGGATGAAAACAACTACTTGTCTCGAAGTGTTTACGAGACAGAGAAATAAACAATGCCCGTTTCTACTGTCCATACCACAGATGACTTTAAAAGGGCACTTGTCGTACTTTTTTACGATCCTAATGTCTTAGGTCTCTATACCTAATGTCGCTTACCGCCTTTCAAAACACGACAAGTCTCTCTCGGATCTCACAATCGTGCAGCACGAGAAAATTCACCTCGAGGAAACTGACACGTGTATACACACGCGTTGACTTTCGTCGACGTGAAAATTAATCGCAAAAACTCGGCCCAGTATTGCGAAACGACACTCGTCGTTAGAAAGTATACAGTTTGCAACAATAAAAGCATTTCTAAACCCTTCGTCACGAACATTTCTTAAATATTAACTGACCGTATTTACCACGAGTTCCTCGTTGCTGGCATGCATGCGGTTAGGGTCGCGTGCGGAGACTCGCATCGACTGATAAAATGACCGTAAAATCTGCGATGCGTAATACGCGAGGTAGTAAAAAAAGCGCTCGTAATGTTTACGCAAACTACCTAGGGAAATTAGCATCCAGTCAGCGTGCAGGTCTCCTAAGGCGCCGCACACTAGTGTGCTTATAAGTTGCTTGTTAAAATTCCTGGTGAACTGCGGCGACCAAAATGACCTGCCTCGGACTTGAAAACATTTTTTTTTACTTTTTTCTGGAAGGAACGATCTATCCTAACCAAACCTAACCTAAGCACTGGATAAAATTATTCGGCTTGCCATTAGTTTCCTTAATGATTCGAATGGACTTTAAGTAGGTTAATCTCGCCTCTCCGTTAATAAATAAGAGGATGAATGCTATTACCATCAAAAAACGTCAACAAAAAGGAGTTAATGATTGCCATCGTCATTCCAGTAAAACGTAGCAAGTTAGCAGTTGAGTACCGCATGACATTCCGACAACCTAATAGACAGCTCGATGACTAAACGCGATTCGGTCTAAATTCTCGGATGAATGGTAATCGTCTTTCTGGAAAGAATTGCGCGAATTGACCACGATTATAGTCTATCGGTAATGCGCCAGGCACCTGGTCTTCGATACATTTCGAACCAACCAAGGGCGTTGCCAATTGTTCACCCAATCAGTCCACGATGCCGTCAAGTCCAAACTGAAATCCATTAGGCGAACGCAACGAATGCGAGCAAGAGCCCCAAAGCTACCCGGGTCGTCTCGGGCATGCGAAGACCTCGTGTTGTTACAATCTTCCCGCGAACCTAACGTTTTATTGCCCTCGTAAACCGTCAATGTTCTAAACTACCTCGGCAAAAGGGCTGTCGTTGCATAAACATGCCATCCCTCGATCCGTGCCCCGCGATACCGCTCGAGCCGCTGTCAACGGGGATGCCTAGATCCGTTGCGAATTTCCCCACGAAGGTGTATTCCGTCGAAATTGGCACGTACCATCCACGGGTACCAGAGTGCCTTAGAGGCCGAAGAGCGGCAGTAGCCGCCGCGATGAGGAGCGGGTCGATCGCCAGCGAGCATTGGACATGGCCCTCGCGCCGGCGCCAAGCCTGTAGAGTGCAGCCCCCCCTCCCCCCCCCCCCCCCCCCCCCCCCCCCCCCCCCCCCCCCCCCCCCACCCCGCACACCCCCCTGGCTCCGCGTGCACACTGTGCCCCTTCACCCAGGACTTACGCGGCGCCCTGTACGTATACCCGTATGTGCGTGTTAACGCGCGCATGCTTTCTCGTCTTTTGTGAGTGTCTTTTCGCGAGCACGTGTTCATCCGTGTCCGCTACGTGCACGTCCCGGCGTGTCCGTGTGCGAATGCCCCTCGCGCTTCCACATACACGCAGACACAGACACATACGTGCACTCTATCGAGAGCGAGTAGCGTGCGATTGCTTTTCTGGGTTTTCTCCGACGTAAAGCACAAAGACGATCGTGCCGGTTGCCAAGCATAAGCCGAACCGAATTGAATTCAGTCGCGACATAGTGACTCGTCAACGGCTTGCGACTACCCTGGTACTCGCATTCCATTTCCTACCCTTTTCCTCGCTTCCTACCTAGAAGGTCTATCGAATTAGAAACACCCGCAGAGAATGTTGTCGTGGCTAATTCCAATCACGATTTACTTGATTTTCGAGGTTCAGGTTTATTAAATAGTGTTAGGATTGCAAGAACTTTTTGCATTTTCGAGACCAAAGCCACAATGTTGATATTATTGCGGTATTGGGCAGCGTTGTCACGATGTTTGCAGGTGCTTCAGGGAGGTGGCTTCGATAGGACTATTAGCAATGGAGGGTATACCCATTATGTAAACTGAAACTAATGGACCGCATCTCTTCATTCATAAAGTCTGGACTCGTGGCCTATTTTTGACTTGTGCCCAAAGCTAATGGACGGGAGACCTGATGTCTATAGTCCAGGATGCTATACGACAATCGGAAATTGTATACGTTGTCGAAGAACCACAAGAGGTCTGATGTAAAATCTTAATCAATGACACACTTCCACCTGGAAGCACTGCTTAATGAAACAGCGCCAGTGTTCGCCCATGCGCAACGTGGAAACGTATGTAGAATCGAATTAAGCCCAGCTGGCGCGACATCGACCGATTTTTTTTTTTCATTCCGCTCACTGTCGAAGCGTTGCACGAAACCCAGGGAAAACTCGATTTCCATGAGATTGGCGTTTATTGCATTTAAGCGTCCTTTCGTAGACGTCTCAATTTATCGATAAACGTGCCCAGCTCACGTACATCTCCGAGAAGCCGGATATGTAGGTGCTGTAAGCCGCTGGAAATGAGCAGCCCGAGTCCGAATTCGTAGAGGGATTTTCGACCGTCTTTGTCTTTTCAAAGTGATAAATTATGTATGTACGACTGAGACACGAAGACGGGATTGTACAACCACAGACTTTGGATGTGAACTCCTGCCTCAATTTTCAACGACAAGCATCTCGTGGGAATCCGTCATGGTCGGTTTAAAGGAACATCGGATATTTCATACAATTATGCAAAGTACGTAAAATGGTTACCTCCAATGTGGACTAGAGATTCACTGGGACAAAGAGAATAAATCATCGATGTCATTGAAGGACTCGGCAAAGTTGAGATCAAAATTGCAAAGCATTTCCCGTGTGTCCTGTATTACACACGCCCATCCCGTCATCGAACTTCAAAGTAGACAAATTGCTATTATCGCGAAAGATATTGGATATACGCGAATTTCTCTTTGAACCCGACGGGTCATCGTGTCGCTGTGAATCTTCTCGATTAACTTGTCACAGGCTTTGGGCTTTGGGCGTAACTAGACGCGTAATGGACTTCCGATAATGGAAAAGCAATTGGAAAGCGGTTAGCCGTACCTTTGTATACTGGCGAACGGAACCCTTCTTCTTCTTCTTCATCTTTCCTTTTTTCCTAGTACGTATCCTGTTTCATAATGTTACAAGACCAATGATCCATTAAGGTGGCACGAAAACGTCTGAACTTGGAAAACGCTAACGATGAATATCCGGAAGTGCCTTTCCCAGCGATTGTGTTAAGGGGAGCACCGAACCTGACTGGTCGATGGCGATACTTGGACTAATTGAATTGCTAATTTGACATTGACCCTTCTTCATTGACATTAGATTCGTTTGGTCCTACAATTTATTGGACCTTAAGTCTTTCCACATTGGATTCCATATAACGGAAGATCCAACGAACGCTCCGTCAGGTGTCGTCGTTGATCGAGTTCCTGCCGGAACACCTTGACGTTACACGTGTTTGCGATATTTCGTGACCGACTCGGCCATGCATCTGCACCAGTAGCCGATGAACGGTGAATAAATCACGATAAACGCTGCTTGTCCCAAGATATGGAATCTATTGTCCACGAAAGCATAACTCGGTTCGGTCACGGCGATCGATGTTCGGAGCTGCGCCACGTTTCGTACGATAGGCGTTGGTAAATTTGCATAGAGAAACGGAGCGGCTACGGCTGCGAGGGCGCAACCGTATTTGCGGGAGAGAAAATGGATTGCTTTATTGCATTGACCGCACCAGGCGGTCTT
This sequence comes from Trichopria nigra, assembly GCA_030522945.1. Lineage (NCBI taxonomy): Eukaryota > Metazoa > Arthropoda > Insecta > Hymenoptera > Diapriidae > Trichopria > Trichopria nigra. The sequence goes on from JAPYZR010001422.1 coordinate 37,728, forward strand.
ACGACGCAATGACAATTGACCGGTGCACTAATCGATTCTGTTTCAAGCGACAATCCGGATTGTTCTTAACCCTCCCGCGGAGCGTTGATCACGGTCGAAAGTGTCACCACCTATGGGTTTACTAATTGCCATATCACTTTTTTTTTCGTTTGGTGAAGAAATAATACGATTTACAGATAAGTCTGACAACCTATCAACTTCGGATGGAAATGTTTGGAAAATCTTGAAACTTGCGTTTTCGCATCGGCTATCCCCTCGGAGGATTGAAAGCGTAAATTAATGTCAAATATAACTTGATTATGTCGGTATCCACCATAGAATAGCGTGAAATGGGCGCCCCTTCGTACTCCTATTAACATCAGAGGCTACACTGTAAGGGGATAAGAACGGGGTTAAAACAGATTACCATAAAAAGCCCCACTACTGTTAGGGCAATTAGGAATTTAGAACAGTCGATTCATTTCAACGTTCTAAATTATTCGGTATCATCGAAACCAGCATTAACCGGTGCTTTGTTTACCGGCAATTTGTGTATCGTTGTAAGTTCGTTGAAACGTATTGAATGCTTAATCCAATAGCCTTAAAGTTAGCGCTGGATTAAACTTCTCTTGTAATGGCGCAATTTGACACGTGGACCTGAGGTTTAAGCGTTAAAACTGTACCCCTTCAACTTGTTTTCGTTACGAGTGTGTAAAGTGCCACTTTTACGCAACGATCACTCGAGTGTATAAAAGCGTTTCAAATGCGAGTCGAAACCTACTTTTTCAGACGACAGTTTCTTTACGATTATTTCTAGTGCGACAGGCCCTAATTCCATCTCAATTGATCCTACTGGGATTATTGTCGTAAAAGTCGCTTGTTATTGGAGAGAAAATTTCAATCTCAAAAAATACTGTTTGAAACTAGAATTTCCCTTCAACTTTAACGATTGGATCTAACACGCCGTAGACTCCCGTAATCATCCATAATGGGGTTGCTTCGATTCAATTTAGTGCCAACTTGAACTTTTATTACATCCATCAGAAGGTCTATCGGCGCAAAAGTTCCCTAGCGTACTAATCTTTTCGATAATAACGAGTAAACTTGAACGATGCATTCCCCCAATAATAGCGAATAAATGATAATATGTGGCACGAACGAGATTTACGATAAATAGTGGCCCGAGTTCAAAGCAGATTTAAAAGAGCTGGGCGTGCGTCGTTGGCGGAAGGGCGAAGAAAATAATTCGACCTCTCGATATATATGTATATATATATATAAAAGAAGAAAGAGAGAGCGAGAGAGAATTCTATTAGATCCCTCTCCAGTAAACAAGAATCGTAGGGGCCAGGTTTCTGGCACGAACTCGGCCTGGCCTTGCACGCACCCTATAACCCGTTACGCGTTGCGTATAGAGCCCGCACAGGGCCGTGACGTCAGGCCGTTTTACGAATTGGGTCAAGAGGGAGAGCAAGCGAGACAGATGAACGAGATCGGCTACTCCAGTTTGCCTCTGCCTGCGGTCGACTCGCAGACGACACGTCATGCTTTTTCGAATCGAGAAGCTTGCCTTAGAAAAATAACAAAAAAATAAAGACGCGATCATATTTTTATCGGAATTAATGAAAACCTTACTTAAATGTAGCACAAAGTTTGTCAATTTTTTTTTTTTATTTTTTTTTTAATATACGTTGCCTACTCTGCATTAACGCTAACCGTTGCCATTAGGTTAATATCGCACAGTCGTGTGCTGGATGTTGAGGTGCAGTTTGCAATTGTAACGTTCTAAACCCCGTTGCACACTGAATGGAATTGGACTGAATTATACCCAACTATAGATTGTAATGGAACACCGCGCGAAACTATCCAGTGCCGTACCGAGTTGTCCTGCATTGTTTAGCGAACAATGCTGAATGGAATGGTCATTTCGAAAAATGTAAATGCTAAAATACGCGATTTCAGCAAAACGAAGAAAAACGGCCCACGTGAGAACCAGTCGGTCAATTGTCCCACCCGGAGTTTCGTACGAGTGATTAGAAACCAGGTGCACGAAGCATCACGGGGATCATGAAAAAATCACCTGCAGCTGCGACGAATTTTTGACAGATAGGCTCAATATCACGTGATTCCCGGCGTTTAACTGCATGTTTACAAAATCCGGGACTTTATTGTCGTCCTGAGTGGAACTGTTCGTCCAGACGGACGCACGATCCTGGGCCAGGTCGTACACTCGTGTCGGAGATTGAGAAAAGAAATGAGAAAGTGAAACGAGCGAAGTATCCACGAGGCGGAAGGCTCTGGTTCCGTGATTAAAATTGGATTTTCATCTATTCTGGGCTCGTTGTCCCTGAAAGTCGTCGAGACATTGAGTTTATTTGTGTCGATGCTTTTCTTGGCGCCCGCCGCCTCACCATCCGCTCGGCTTTGATTTCGTATTGGGACAAATCGTTCTCGCGAGAAACCCGTTTCGTGTCCCTAACGATGAGGAATCGTCGACGCAACTTTTCTACGGTTCCCTCGATAAACGACTCCACATTTCTCTCGATTTTCTTCTTTCGACCCAACGAAGGCCTTTCTTCTTGCCTCCGTCAAGAGCTGGCAAAGTATACGGTTACTCAAATCTTAACCATGATGATGTTTATTTTTGGAAACTATACAACTTTGAAGTAACTTTGTTTCTTTTATTTTCAAATTCGATAAACAATTTTCCAAAGTTTCCTTCGCGTTGTAATCGATTTATTTCGACGTTCCGCGATGCCCAATCGAGTTTTTCTACATCCTACTCTCGAGTTCCAACAGTCGCCCTGCGAAACTTCCCAAACTTCCTCATGTCTGCAACTTTAACTTTTGCTAAAAACATATTTAATTTCGCGAACAAGTTTCGCCGTGTATCCACTGGACAAAACGTGTTTAGTTTAATCTGATATTTTCTTCGCCCCTTTTAGAATTCGAGACTCGTACGATGTATGTCCAGAGGTAGGAATGGTTTAGTTAGCAAATGGGTTGGCAAAATCGATATTCTTCGAAGGTAGTAGACGGATTCTGCGACTCAGGATAGAACAATACTCCAGATTCTAATGGTTTTCCAGATCGGCAACTCGTCCAATTAGGAGGAGAATCAAGCTTTTCGATGACTTACATCCATTGTGATCCGAGACTATGTCTATTGAATTAACTAAATGTCGTATATTTCTGATGATCAAGATACGGTCCGTCGGATGATACCAACCTATCCGCGACATCCGCAGCCTTTCGGGCACCAATAAGCGACGAAACAATAATAAAGTCGTCGTTCGTGCCATTCCAATTGCGAAACGAATAATACCGGGTGGGTGATAATAACGGATGAGTAAAATCGGTCGGATTTCACGAGCGACACAACATCATCAAGCTGATTCAGCAATGAACGCTTCGTGAAATCACTGCCAAGTATTCGTCTGCCGTGCATTTTCCGGCAGTGATGGCATGTCACGAGCAACACCCACGAGGGGTGTTGGGGGGGGGGGGGGGGTTAAAAGTATACGAACGATAAATTTTTACCCCCCGGTCAACCGCGAACGTAATGTTTTTCCGTGTTTTCCTGGCCATATAACGCGAAGCACTCCGCTCATGTCTGATGGCGTATTAACGGTCAATTTTCCTCCATGGTATTTGTCTCGTTTACGGCACTCTATATCTTCGACAATGTTGTTTTGTTCCTAGACTGCGACAATAATGCCACTTGGTTCGAGTGCGAGATATTGTCGGTTACATCAGTTCTCGAATAACTCGAAGAAAGTGAGATTCTCTCGAGCTAACAATGCGTCACCCGTTATTCGATCAATCTCCCGAGTCTTTGCTTTAAGAATCGAGTGTACGGACAAGACGCGGCGTATTTATGTTGTCATTTGATGTGAATTTTCGGGGCTTGGTTTGTTTCTCTTCGATTGCGTATACATTCGTGGTAACTATACATTTTCCGTTGGAGTGAAACGTTTACACTTCGGCGAAGCTTGCGTCACTTGGAAAAATCGTATTTCTCTTTCGTATACCCTTTTTTTTCTTTTCCATTTCTCCGGTTAATCGACGATTACCGACGTTATTTACTTGCCTTCAATTCGTCTTCGTTACACGCCACCTTCCTGTTCGTTCGGTCCGTTATTTCCCAGTTCGATTTCCAATTTGTCAGTCCACCTATCCCACGGGTAATCGTACCATTTTAATTACCCGATTGTTATTGTTTTCGCGGGAGGGGGGATGTGCCAAATCTTGATACTGAACGAAGCAAAATATTCAGTTTGGTTCGTGTAGCCGGCGGAACTTTATACAGAATCGTACTGTAATTAGAATTCATTCGTTCAACCTTAATTACGATTAAATCGTGTCGTCGTTTACAGACCCCATGCAACTTTGCTCGTAAGTTCGTTGCTGAATTCTGTTTAATGTAGTTCGTTACATAAGCATCGGTGCGACAAGCGTTTGTTACCTTTAAATGAGAATCAGTGAATATGTACAGTCACTGATTCCCAGTAGTTTTCACTCGAGTCCCGATCGAGAGAGTAGACTCGATTTTCCAGTATGGAATCTACTCCAAATCGGCCTGTACGAAAAAAATGTGAACAACCTTGACGCTCATTTTCTAAACAGGTTTCGTGCTCGCTCGCTGGACTGGATCGCATATATATAGGAACCACGCACTCGGAGTGATGAATCGATCAACTTTTAATAATTTCTTCGGAATTTTTGCTCGGCGTGCATTGTTCGAAACTGAATGAAGTGTCGCGGCATCTAATCCCTACCTCCCCCTTCCTTATCATTCCCTTATCCTATATAGAGGTGATTTCCTCATCTGGTCGCGAATGGCGCTATCTTCCTTTCACTCGTATACATATATTTACTCGAGACAAGCACCAGAATGCAAATGGAATGCGAATGCGAGGGAACGAGCGCGTATCGGCGCCGACGACGGCGAGGACGTAGCTTTGTTCATTCCCATTCCCGGGAATCTCGCGAGACATTGGCTGATAATTTTCCGGAGGAAAACCTCCCAAGGCCGCATAGTGTCGCGGTACGGCGCCGCCGGAGAAAATATGCAAACGCGCGCGAAAACGCCGTGCAGTCTACGGCAATGTTGCCGTATAGAACAATAACGGATAATCAGTGCAGCCTTATATAGGGCGGTTCTCGTATCGTCCGCATTGTTACCGCTGAGCGAATAATGCGCGGCGCAATCGTCGTGAAAATGCCACGATGAATTTCCAACTGTGCATCCGAAAAATGCCAGAAACAGAGATATTCTGATTCAAGACTGGTCGATAAAACAGTTATTCAATCTGCAGAGTCTTAATTCTGTCGAAGAATCAAGTCATGTTTTCGAGTTTGAAATCGAGTGAATTATACGATCGGTCGGTAAAATTTGAAAAATGATGTACGACAGTACCAGGATTCGCTGCCAAGAATTTATCACATATTTTGGGTCGGATCTTTGCAGATCTGTCGATGGCATCAATGATGTTTCAAAAGTTGCAAAACGGTTATACGAATGCTTATTAATGGAGCTTAATCAAGATGACTTATAAAAGTTATCAATGACTCGTCGATGAAGTAAGAATATACAAACAAGAAATGAAAAGCGTGTATGTATAATCAATTAGATAAAAAAAGAAAAAAAAAAGAAAAAAAAAGAAATGAAAATAAACGTCAATAAATATAAAAACAAAGCGACGATGAATTATTAATAAAACCCGTTTCGATAAAGACGATCTTTCAATTCAGGTGGAAGAATCGAGAAGTCACCCAAACTCAGATAAAAAGACATTCACCCATGACATTTACATACGGATAAGATTTCTCACGCTTACGTAAGTGAGTAGAATTTCAAACAAGCGAATACATTTTCAAAACAATGAGTATTGCGATTCCACGGCGTTTATAATAATAAATTAAGCACGTTGCGTGTTGTTACGAAACTATTTTTTTTTTTAAGTAATACTGATGTTACTTTTTTCTTCTTCAATAGACACATTTTTTTTGCATCAAAAATCATTTTCATTGTAATAGTGTCGGTTTTTTTTTTATTCTTTAATAAAAAACGATCGTAAATTATCTAAAGTTTGTTCTATCCAATTACGAAAATTAATAAGTTCTTGATTTATTAATGTATTTGTAATATCTTTTTTTTTTCATTCAAAGCTTTTATAAAAGAATTTCTTGTTAAATTAATTTTAGACAATTAAAACAGAAATTAATGTAAAAAAATCATTTTAAAATAGCGCATAAACAAAAAATGAAATTAAAAAAAAATGAAATAAAAAATGAAATAAAAAAAATGAACTAAAAAAATGAAATATAAAAATGACATAACAAAAATGAACTATAAAACTTAAATTAAATAAATGAAATAAAAAATGAAATGAAACAAAGAATCGAAATCATACGAAATTTATTCGCCAACCCCGAAAAGTTGCCAAAGTTACGCAACGGCGAAATGGCTGACCCCATTAAAAAAAATCGCCCTATGACGAATTGTTGGATAAATAGGAGCGATTTCCCAGACGACAAAGTGGGAGATGAATCTAATAAAACCGTTAATTGCATCGAAAATGAAAATCGTGCATTCTTTGCGTTGAGATTATACATATAGACTCGATTCGCCGATTCTTATCTTGTCGAGACGATAAATAGGTCGGTCGTACCCTGACGTCACAGTGACGACAGCGAGAGACCGCGCGCTCGGTTATCGGATACGTAACGACCAACGGAAGTTCCTTCCAATATCGACGTGTGTGTATGTGTAAGAGAAAGACCTATATATATATATATAGAGAGTGAGAGAGTGAGAAAGAAAGAAATGTATACACCAAGCGAATTAAAAAAAAAAAGTTAATTGAACAATACAAAATAAAGAACAATAAGCTCATCGCCTGGAGCACGTTTAGGGGATTAAAAATAATTCAATTTAAAAAAATATAGCTATATAGATATTTATTATAACGGTGGTCACGTGACAACTGAATGTTCAATTTGAATTAAACAATGATTCAATTTAGATCGGATGGGATTAGCGTGAAGAAGCTTTGTAACAATACAAACTGTTATTCCCTTTCCCATGGAATAAGACAATCTTATCTTCATTCTTTTCTATTATTTATTTATTATAATTTTTTTTTTTTTTTGTGTGAAAAACGAGCCACTCTCGATGCAAGAGTATCCCGATAAGGTTAAAACAGTTCACACTCATTCACGAGAGTGGATTGATTTTCACTCAAAGGCATTTCGAAAGCAAATAATTCAATCGCGTTAGACTTTGTTTGAACGAAATGAACCCCGCCGCTGCTGGATCAATTATTATAACAAACAAATACGAGCCGACGACACGAGTGGCAAATGGACAGACAATAAGTCTCTGTTCGGTGTTTTATCGATCAGCCGTTCCGTTAAAGAAGACTTGTTACAGAAAATAACCTTCTCGGGAAAGTGGCCTCTTAAATTACGAAAATTGCTGCATTTTTCATTCCTTCTTAAATATTCCGTTTGATCCTACGCGAATGAAGGAAATGTACACATTAAAACATTGATTCTGCGAGCTGATAAAATATTTATAGCCTAAAGGTTTTACTTAAAAAAAAAAAAAAAACATTTCACAAGAACTGCCGCGATGAAATGAAAACAATAAACTTTTTTTAAAAATCTAAAATTATTCACTAAATCCACGAGGTTGTAGTAATTTTCAATCGTGTTTACGAACAAGTCCTGATTTTTATCTCCCCCAGATAATCTAATTTATATTACGTCGAGTAATCTTCTTCGAGCTCTCGAAATAAGAAAATATCGTTCCACTTTTTTCCCGAGATTTCGAATTTCATTAAAATCCAATGTAATAATTCCTTATTCAATGTAATCCTTCAAAAAAAAAAAAAAAAGAAATCGGCGTCTTATTGGTCAATCAAAACGCCCGATTAGAGAATCGGAATGCGAGATGGATCCTCGCGGTATGTCGGCACGGGAGTTCCCCTATACTACCCCCCC
>JAPYZR010001423.1:0-30065 GCA_030522945.1 Trichopria nigra
GTACAAAGGAGATAGTACATGTTCACTACTAGCATAATGATGGTATCATGTAACATATTTTTTTTACCATCAGTTCTTTACAATCTATTTCTCTCCGTGCACGGAAAAAATATGTTAGGTGTCCGAAATGACACCCAATTGGGTGTAAACCCCAATTTTTTTAATGTTTACACCAATTTTTTTAGTGTTTACACCGACTTGGGTGTCATTTCGGACCCCGAACAGTATTTTTTGGTGTACATTTCCGTAAGGGTAACATCAGTCAATTTTTGCTTTGTCTATAGATTGTAAGCACTGTCAATTATCATGAGACATGATCTGTTAATATTACGTAATGTATTGCAGATGGAGTGTCCCCTATAATTTGAATCGCAATGTTACGTCAATGCACAAAAATTTGGGTGGCTGGGTGAAGGCTGAATTACCATTTCTAATTAATTAATGATTAATTCGACGCTGTCTCATCAATTATTTAAATATCACTTGGACTTTTTATCACGGATAAAAATATTCAGCACGCCATTCCTTTCCATCCCCTTTCTCACGTCCTTGAGACCGCTGCAAAAAAAAAACTGACACCGTTCCATTTCAATATCAACCCAATCATTGTTCGCCAAATCGTCTTAGATTTCAAGGATCCTAATTGTCGAAGTTGCCGTTAGCAGAATAGATCACTTTCTATACATTGAATATCCACGGTTTTTTTTTTCATTTGCGAAACACGCACGGGAGTTAATTTAAAGCGATTTATTGTATACGTGATTCGCGATGGAGACGTGTCGCAGTGCGCTTTCGATTTTCAAGGAAGACGCAGTATTGACGTCGTCGCAATTGCAAGAGACGCTCCGCAAAAAAAGCGAACTCGCTCGCAGACTCTCGTTAACCGATTTTAACGATACGCTGAATGAGAGCGTGATCAGTCCCGCGGTTTCTTACGGACCCACCACGAAAAACGCCCCGTCCCTGGTTTTTGGCTCAAAGTGCAAATGAAGATTTTGGTGCATGCTCAAACATGCATACATCGCGCGATAGTTAAGACATTACGCCCAAGTATTCGTCCTCCCTCCCTCTCGCTCTCTCTCTCTCTCTCTCTCTCTCCCTCTCTCTCTCTCTCTCCCTCTCTCTCTCTCCCTCCCCCCCCCCCCCCCCCCCCCCCCCCCTCCCTCTCTTTCTGTTATTTCTTCCATTTCATCCCGGCCGTTCTTGTCCAGCTTTCTCTCTATCTATATATCTCTCTCTCTCTCCTTCATCTTGTTTCGCCTTTCCTGCGATGTGGCGAGGAGCGCATAATGGCACCGATAAATTCGTGAATTTATGCCTGGCCCTCATAATGCCGAAAGCGAGCGAGCGAGCGAGTGCTCGGCCACTCACATAAAAACAAGGCGGATAGCTTTGCAAACACGGCCCGGACACGTTGCGCAAGAAGAAATTGTTGTCGGGCAGTCCGTCGCGGAACACGACGAGTCTTCAGAGTTTCCGGACGAATCCTGGTTGACTTGAAAAACCCAGCTTTCCCACGATCGATAATCGAAGTATTATTCCATCGATTATTTTTCTCGTCAGATCGATGCTAATTCGATGCAACGCGAGGTCGATCGAAACGCGGCCGGGTGGGACCTTGATTTTACCGGCGATGCCGTACCGGTTCGCGGGGAAATCACTGATGTAACCGAATTCCGTCGATTTATCTGACTTGTTTTTACGGTGACGGGTATGTGTGGTACTGTTTGCTACATTTTTAATTCGGCGTATTTTGAATGTGGAATTGGGCCGTAGATAATTAATTTAAGACGTCGTCAATACGATGAAAAAAGTTGGAAAGTTCCTTTTAGGCGAAACGAGGTTTATTCGATGATGGATTGATTTTGCTGGGTTTGCTGGCCTTTTATCAATCTTACATACAAATTTTACTTGCGTATGGTCATGAATAATAGGTCTAACGAATTGAAGGAAGTAAGGATCATAAGTTTGTAATTGAGCAGTGCAATTCTATGATCGCGTCCAATAAAGAATTAAGCTATTCGAACAATTATGCTCTATGCTTGAGCATTCGCACGTGGAAAATGTTATGCACACTTTTATTAAACTTGCCAAAATAAGTTGAAACAGTGGACTGACTCACACTCGCAGGTTATTGGCAACGTTCCACAACTTTACGCGTAGTTCACGACGACAATCGGGCTTTACTTCAATTGACCCCGCAGTGTTGTGGCATGAACGTAGAGCTACCTACTACCTTAAAATATGATTGCATACGCCCCAAATCCTTTGAATAATATTTTACTACCACCGAACCCACTTTCGTATCTAACGCGCAATGTCGAAGTAGCGGCATTCCTAAATACGTTCGGAAAAAATCATAATGTATATGGAAGTGAAATGCTGATTTTGTGTTATATATTAATGGTTGAAAGATGCGTCTGCAAGACACTTTAGCGCTGAGTAAAACTACACATCATTTCTAATGAGAAATGCAAGACCACCGGAAACCCAGATTTCGCTCCTATCTTCGTGCTCTACGAATTTATCTTCATTAATTTCTTCACTTGCGAATCGCACGTTAAGAACTTCCTCGAAACCGAAATGGACTGGACATTGGCACTTCTTTAGATTTTCCTAATCGGCTTCGTCGCGGAAACGCATACCTGTAGTTTTCAAAAATATATGCCGCAGTAAAGATCGAAGTCGAGTTTAAAGTTGTCACGATTATAGTGTCTAGTCGTTATTTATCATTAGGTATAAAAGTGCAATCGAATCCATAAAATAAATAAAGAAATTAACTTTAGTCTCATCTTCTCTTTTTAAAAAGAATATAAATTGGTCCCAGTTGAACCTAAACTTCAAACTCGACAATGTTGTGACATTCTGTTTTGGTCTTGCCAGGTTTGCGCAGCTCGAAACTTCGCCGAGCGTTGAATAATGAGCTGTAATTAGAATATTGGGATTGCTTGGTAGATGCTTAAATAAACCTGAGGAAGTACGAGCGCGTATTCCTTAAAACTAATGAATCGCGAAGTGTACGCCAACATCGGCCGAAAGAAGAAGTTGTCGAAGTTCGTGCTTAACGCTTTTGGCTGACGAAGATGAAACTACGGAGCGTCTCTCAAGCCAACGACAAAACTGAAATCGGAAATTTTCGTGGCCCACGGAAGAGTAAGCCGAACGAAGTTACGACGCAAATAGCATTCCCAAGTTAGCCTAAGCAGTAGTCTTGCCGACGGTGCTTATTACTTGCGTTGTTTGCCTTCCGCGAAATCACCAAGGCCTGCTTAGAAAACCCTCGCGTACACTCCTATATTGCTTATACTTAAGCGACTGCAGTATTCTCCTTTTTAAATGGCTTTATAGACTTTGGTGCGACGCTAAAGTTTTGAAGGAAGGAATAGACTGCTTCAATTGAAGTATGTTTTATTTTAATTTTGGACAAATAATAATAGCAAAAACATTATTGGACATTTGAATAGTTGTCCTGGACTTTTACAATTCTTTAATCACCTTTAATCTTCGTGATATCACCAATTGCCTAAAATCAAATAACCATTAACATTTGAGGGGGTCACTTCTAGAAAACTCTGATAATTATCATGTGTAATAATCGTCAGCCAGTCACGAATCTAGGCCAACCTAGTATGGTTTGTTTTGATCTGTTTTCAAATCGGAGTAACAACGAGTGCCCCCCCTCCCCTCAAGCAGACGATAATTTTCATCGCATCGTATGTGAGAATAGGCCAGGTTAATTTTCACTCGATGGAAGGAATGCTTATCAGCGATTGTCCAATATTTACCACTTGGGATAATTATCGCAGCGATTGACACTGTGGCTTTGAATTCTTTGATATCAAAGTACTTAGGGGAACGATGTCAGTTTTGATAAAAGAAGAAAAGAAGAAAAGAGTTTTCTAGCCACCTTTAAAAGATATTCGCAACATTTTATTCGAGAATTGACAAATATTTTTCCTATCCAAAAGAATGTAGGCAATTTGTTTTATGCACATTCCGTTCATTCGCGTGATCTATAAATCTGCAGTAGTGACGTGCACTGATGAGATAAGCGACCGACTCGCCAGTTGTGACGTAAACGAAAACACAACTTCGCTTTAGTCCACAACATTGTATTTCGGGGCGCCGCGATGCCCGAAATAATTCGTCGTCGTCATTCCGTAATATCTCGAATCCAAGCCTATTTACCGAAATATCGTCCTCGTCATTCTTTCCCCGGTCGCGCCGCCGCATTTAAAACAATGCAGCTGTGCGAATTCCGCTCTTCGCCGGATTCCCGTTTGACCGCGCATTAAAAACGGCTTCGCGCAAACTTATTTCACAGTAGAGTGCAGGCGTGTCTTAAGGCTACTAACTCAGAGCCTGTTTTCGTGACAAGTCGGCAGCGGCGACTTGTTGTTCGTGCAAACATTATGAATTTCTGTCGGCTCGGCCGGCGAGCGAGGAGCTTATATGCGCCTACAACCCGCTTCGTCGGGGACATTGGCAGGCGCCCGGTTATTATTCTAACGTGCGACGTACGACGATCGTCCCTAAGATAAATTACGTAAGCGACGTGTAACAGATCGAGCCGTGCGCAAGCCGTTACACGGCCGTGAGTAGGATGAAATGACATTCCCGCTTTGAGCACGCGCTACCCCCTTGATGGTTGAGTTCCGAAAATTTACAGTCCTTCGGCGGAAAGCGATATTTCTCGGTGGCGAATGCACCGAATGCGTCCAATTCTCTTATTTATCGCTTTTTGATGGTCGACGTGCAATCTTCCGAGGCCTGATTTCACGGGTTCTCCCACTTTTAACACGAACCTCTGTTCAAATAAAACCGGCAGATGATCGCAATGTCCTTTCAGACCAAACGTGACCTTTTTATCTAATCTTTGGAAAATGAAATTGAGTGAGATATATATACATAGTATGTACGGCAAGAAACATGAAATGTCACTCACGTGCTCGAAAAAGCAGAAATTCCTTAGCCAAAACTCTCGCGCATCTGACTGTTGCGTAATCGCAACTGAACTACACAAAAAACGAAAGACACGAAGCGCTGATTTCACTTTGAACGTCGCTATAACCGATAAGTCGCGGAGAAATAGTCTCTGAGCTAAATTCCACGCGTGATAAATGCACTTCGTCTCCGCGCTGAAGGTTACTTTTCAAACATCAGGGTACAAAAACGTTTTTCGTTAATCATGCGCACTTCGATGTGCGATTTGTGAACGGTTTATTCTTATAGGTGCACCGTCGCTTCGGAGCGCGAGCATCTGCGAGCATCGATATTTTATTTGCGAGAGATATGCATCGGTAATCTTATAGTATAGTCGAGTGTAATATATCTGATTCGATGAGACAAAAGATGTTACCACTTGAAAATATGCGAACCTTTGCTTACGGCTACACGGCGACTGTAAGGAAAAAATACCGGTAAAATCTATCAAAGGGAATGATGTTGCTTGAGAAGTCGGTGTTGCTTTCTTTTTACGTTTTTCTCTTTCTTTGTCTTCGCCCCCACCCCCTTCCCCGTTCGCCTCTCTCGCTCTTTTTCTTTCGGCTTGTCTTGCTCTTATACCTTCTGTCCAGCTCACTCTCTCTCTCTCTCTCTTACTCTGTTGTTCTTTGAGACCGTCTCTCCGTTTCGACCTATCCCGTTCTCTTTCTGTTAGTGCACTTTTTCTCTTATATACGCAATGTGATATACGTCGATGGCGCTCGAAAATTAATTCCTTCTCTCCTCTTGTCTTATGTTGCAGGTAAGAGTTTCTCAAAAGACGTACTCGATAGCCGCAAGGGAAGTGAATTATGGACAAGGGGAAAATAATGCCTCGCGTGCGGCCTTGTCAGTGGTACGTGTTGCGAATCGTTCATTGTCACTTTCGCGGTGTCGTCGCTCCTCGAAAGTTTGGCCGGGGCGTCGCAACTTTTGCAAAGGTCAACCTCCGCTCCGTTGTTTTGGCGGGCAAAATTTTCGTTACGCAAGGATGCGGTATGGTAAAAAATATTATACGAATAAAAGACACGCGGGAGGCTCAAACGGATGAAATATCGTTCACGGGTATTTTTCTTTATTGCGAGTGAATATTACATTTAAATATCTCGATACCGTGAGTCAAAGGTTATTGAATGAATAGCAATTGAATATTACTCTAGGGTTTTGTAGTGATTCGTTTCGTCAGGAGATGTCATTTGTTTAGCAATAATTGAAATTATTTAATGTCATTTTTGTTTTGTTTTTTTTTTTATGATGGATAGACTATTTGACGTATTTTTTAGTATAAACAACAATTGATTCAAAATTTATACGAAACTCAATGATTTATCAGATTTTAAAAATGGCATATGGGGAAAATAAAATGCTTAATAAGATGATAACGAAATCCAGGTTTATCTTGAGAAATATTCGTAAGAGTTTTCAATTCATATAATATCCAGATCGAAGTATGTAAGGGTTCCACTTAAAAATCATGACATCCTGCAGTAAGTTTTATTATTAAAAATTAAAATTTTTCTCACAATTATAGTCTGTCCTTAAAACGCAATCTGGTATATGGTAAAATCTCAAAGACAATTTATATTATAATAATTTATAATAAACAACATTTTTGATTGTAAGACTACTAAAATGATAATAATTATCTTGCATAGAGAGATACTTTTTCTTTTAACATTTATTAAAAGTGAAAAAAGTTTATTGCCAACAAAATTTTCAATTTATAGCAAATTGAGATTTAATCATTATAATAGTATAGTATTAAGAAAATGTAGAAATTGAAGAAACAAAAGTTGCAAATTTACGTTGGAAGTATCAACATCTTTCGGTATCAGAAGCAAGGCTATTATATATGCATATACATATATGTATGTTTCGTCCCAGATACACATATTTTGCAATACACCACTTGTTAGTTTTTACGTTATAGATTCAAGACATCCAGGAGGCGATGATGAACACCTACTTTTAAAACTTTATATATTTATATATTTATTTTGGTATTGAAGCCCAATGATAGTTCAAAATTGATATATATATGAAATATATATATATATATATATTATACATTACCAAGGAAATTAATTTACATGCATTATAAATAACGGCAAAGAAGAAAATTTCATTTATTGTTCGCAATAAATACTAAGTATGTTTATTACATAATTTGGATACTTGTGCTTGCTCGAAAGGTAATAAAGGTATAATTAAAGCATAGCCTTAATGGAAGGGAACCATTCAGAACTATTCGAACATTACTGCTATGAAAAACCGCTGCTCTTGATAAGACGGTTCCGTTATCGAGCTCAATTGCAATTATCCTCGTCAAAATTAATATAATAAAGACGTCGACACAAATCGCCTTATTTCTGACATTCCCAGATCAAGATTCGAAAATCATTTAAGAACTGAATAAAAGGGAATCAATGATAATCCTAACAGTCAAATGGTGGGTTAAAATCTATTTCTCAGACAACTTAATTGAAAACTTTAGATCAAGGAAACAGATAATTTTCTGAGAAAATCAAGATAAGTAACATATTCCTCAATAAGAGCCCACTACTATAATTTCTATACTTCCGGATTTCTTCACAAAAAAAAAAAAAATTGGTTTACCGATTTGAAAATAGTCGAACGCGAATGAGAAGACTAAAAATGTCAATTGGATACATCACTGAATTCTCCATCCGATTCGATTACGAAAGAGCGAATGATGTTATCTAGCAGACGAAATCCGTGTCTGTAAAGTGGGTGACATTCTATTTTGGCCTGCGGGTTCGCTGCACGTAGGTACGCACCAAATCGGAACGGAACGAAAGGCAGCAAAGGCGAAAGCGCTAGAAGCGGGTGATCGCGAGGGGAATCACATTTTTTGACATCCTTGTAAATGAATTTTTATTTAGACGAATGTCAGCCGTCGCGTGGGCGTCGAGACTCGGCCGTGCTCGTCAGGATCACTGTAACCGCGTCAAAAGCCAATTTAGATTCTACCCCGAAAACAAGTCGTAAAATAAATACGGAGCCGGCTTCCGATAAGTATAGAAAAACAGGAAAGCAAATATATAAATCGGAATTCGCGTTCGTGTTCTTACAATGATTATTAACTGAAGGACCCGTTCGATTCATTCCTTTCAATTTAATTACTTCCTAGGTATGTCAGGTTTGGAACACTCTGTGTGTTCTTCGTCGCGTCTTCACAATCCTTTTCTCTTCGTCCTCTTGGCTTGATCGCGCTGCCATTCATTCGCTTTCTTCTTCTTTCTCTACTTCACTCCATTCAGTCTCCTATGCCAAGGCATTTATTGTCCCCTTCATTCTAGGTCTTTCTTCAACAAGCGTCGTATGCCAAGCTGCTCATCTTTTTGTTCTTCATCATCTTTCGCTTCATTTGTTGAAGTAATATTGGATAGCTCGACTTCCGGTACGTCGATTGCGTCATGTCTTCCACGCTCTTGGTATTTTCATTCTTTGTACTTAAAACTTCACTTTTGATATTGCTCTGTTATTTTTAGTAACTTATATCTAGGTTTTCTTCTTGTCTTCCAATGATTTTCTTTTTTTTTTCATCTTTTTTTCTTCTCAATTTTTCTGTCTTTCATCTATCCAATTCTAAGACATCCTCACACTAATAGGCGCATTATGAAAGACGTAAGATAATTGTGGTTTTCAGTTCGTTACAGAGGCAGTTATCGCGGTTTGATCGCGACACAAGTACTCGAAAGTCAAAAACACTCGGAAAGTTAGGTCGGGGAAGGTGTGAAATGGATAATTAAAAAAAAACTACAAATGCAAACGATTACAACGACGCGTATGATCGTGGTTTCCTCCATTTCTAACGTCATCCAAGGACCTCCGGTTGATCGTTTCAATTTTCAAGAAATTCCTCCACGCCACACCGTTTTGCGGTTTCCGAAGACGCCCGCGACGCAACCACATTCAAGGATTTGCCTTTCTAACTGGATATTCGCGGATTCTCTCGGAAACTTGGCCGATACGAATGACGACGTTGATTTTGGTTTTCTCGCACACCACATGATGGATCAATCATTTTTCTGTTTTGTCAGGTCAATATTTTTACAGTGTATAGTAACGACGAGTCGTCCTTATAATGGCAGTTTTGAGCATTTGCAAACTCCCAACGCCCAGTGTCAATTGTCTAGGATTAGAAAGTATTTAAAGCAAACGTTACCCAACCTCGTTCTACGAATGTTTTCCGCACTCGATCACTCGACGGAGTGACGTGGAGGGGGAAGAAAATGTCAAAAACGTACCTTCAAAGGTTATCAGGTTGACGCATTGGCCGGGTTTGGCGAGGCATTTGGCACAAACGTTTAGTACCAGCGTTCGTCTTCTACACGGGCGGCACCTTTGATTGCGTAACCATCGAACGTACCGGCAGGCATCCATGGCACTCGGAGCTTTCGGTCGCGAAAGTCAGCCCCGGTGCAGAAAAGAGCGTCTTGACTTTTACCGAGTGGTATCGCGCCAACTCGCTTTTAATAATTGCGAACCGAACGTTGTGGTTTCAACCGCGAAAGCACTCGCATAATGGATCTCAAACCGACAATTAATAATTTGGCGAGGCTTAATGATGTCGACGCTGATTGAGCTTGACTACCCGAATCGACTGACAACGGCCCACTCATTATTGCGAAGACTCGGGGTCGCAGCTCTCTCACCCGCGAGTATAACCTGAATGTTTGCTTATTTATTCTCTGAGCCGTCAACACTTTTCTCCCAACTTACCATCTCTCTTTACATAATTCATGTCTTCTTTTTCCTTTGTTTCTCTTAATCAATGACGCTCTTTTACCTTTTATACATGCACGAGCGTGTAATAACACTATAAAGCTTTTCGAATTATTTACTTTCAGTAATTATGCCTCGGAACATATTGAACTCTTGCCCTTTCAATTGCATTCAGTCTTCCCGGTTCGTCCGTTGGCCGCAGCATCGCATCTGTCTTCTCTTTGCGCCGTTCCATTCGTTCTTTCACCTTTAATTGTATCCCGTCTAATTTTTTGCTTCAATCACCGCGGGTTCTTTTTTCCTCGCCCCTTTTATCTCCCATTCCACCGCGCGGCGCCTCAGCACGCGTGTTCCTACGCCCTTTATCGTCGCGAAAGCTTTCTTATTTTGCTCGCGCGCTTCTTTAGCCACGGATTTGCCCGGGGGCGACGTCGTCCCTTTGTCGTTCCTTTATTTTCGCAGTTTTCGAATGCAAGAACCGCAAACAAGTTGTTTGCCGAGGCATATAACTGCACATCCTCCTAAAAAATCAACACGCGAAGAACTGGCCCGCATTCCATCGCCGCGAACTCCCCCACCACGTGGTATGCGGCGAATCTTCTTTATTGCTGCGAGGAGTATAGATGAAGAGGTGGCGCGGCGGCTGCGTCGAGAGAAAACGTCGCTGAAAAATTAACAAGGCCCGATTCAGCTCGCAGGAAACATACCTGATTGCACGAGTGGCGGAAGAAAAAAATGCTTTATTATTTATTTCGCCCTTAACGGTACGCGGATTGAGGCCGAATGGACCGTAATGAGAGTACGTCATACTCGGGCAAGTTTTTGTGCCGGAGTCGTCCACAAAAATTACAAATTGATCCGTTTTTACGGGAATAGTACGGGCTTATTACACATTACGTAATTTGGAGTACATCGTGGCATTCCGCTGTTTCGCAGAGTTTCATGAAAATCGTCGGATTAATGGCGGTCGTCGTTGGGATAGACCTGAAAAAACGGTTCGAGTTATATAAGTTCATATCTTTTAAAATTAATTTTATGGCGAGTTTATTTTTAAAAGGGGTTGGAAGACTTCATTTGTACCCGTCTCACGATGTCTTCTGTACAGGTATGTTCTGAAGTGTACATTATCAGATATCTGGTAGATATTGCCCTCGATTGCCTTTGATTTTCCATAGAAGGCTTGGAAGTAAACTTGAGCCTGTATAATACATTTAATGCATTAGATTTGGTAATAATTTATTACCTGCCACTGTAAGCATTTGTTCTGGACCTTACTTTAAAAAAGATTTCAAACAGTCTCGCGGCATGACAACTTTTCCAAGTAGACAATACAATAACTTGGAAATAATGATGGCAACAATTAAGTAACGTCAATTGTGCAGTATTCAAAAATACGTTTCATTCAAAGAGAGAAAAATATTTACACGTGTTAAAAATATAACTCCTTGTTCGAAATAAATCTTCCTTATACATGACGGTTATTCATTCGCAGTAAGGCAGGGACTTTAAATGCAGTCGAAATGTGTTCTCAGGTTAATTCTACAAAACATGTCATCCATAACCTATACTTGTTACTCAATTTTGCACTTTAATACACCGAAGAAAGATGCTGCCATTACGGGTGTCACTTTTTGCCGCGCATTTCGTAAATTATCGAAAGATTTGGAGTTAAATTAAAACGAGTTTGTTCCACGGCACGCAATGGAAGTTATCGGTGGTAACGGGGAGCGGCGCTACACTTTAATAAGTTTCATATTCATACGTGGACGGTCGCTGCGCGTGGCGTCGTCTGGGTGGGCCGACAGATAATTAGGTAATATTTCCTCCGAACAGTCATTTAATTGCGCGACCTAGTTGAAACCGGACAGTTCTCGACGTGACGAAGTCTCGCTTCTGCGCGAAAGTTGTACACACACGTATTACCTCATCGAGAATATCTGGGGATTGATATTAGGATAAATGTTCCGCAAACATGGCTTTACGGCTTTGGCTGGGACTTTCCAGATAGATCTGTCTCCAACGACATATACAAGAAGTTGAGAGAGCAGAAATATATATATATATAAGCAGTCATGGTAGTGACTGATTTCTATTTCTTGTAAATATATTGAAACACGCAAAATTCTTCGTAAAATTATACGTATTAAACAACGGTCAAAAGGAAACTAGTACGCAAAGTAGCTGATGATTTCTAACTCGACACAAATGAGGCTGCGAAACAACGCGGAAACGAACCGAGATTTTGAAGATCTTTAATTCACCTTATACAAGTCTTTAGACATCGGGCCTTTGAACTGAATGGGACGTGCCGCTTGCTTCGTGATTTTTTTCGCCGTGACAACAATGCACGTAATGAAGCCCACCCGGCTTATTACGGCGATGTATCTCTCGAGGCCGAATACCCGCCGTTCATTGTTCGATCGTCGTGGAACGAACCATCGTAAACTCCCATCGTGACCCGGCGAACTTTCCGAATCTTACACATCTCACGTCGATTCCATTTATTTGTTTATAATAATTCTTAATGAGGAGTCGAACGGAACGTTTCTTTCAATGATCCATATCTTTTATATTCTCGGTCCAAGGGCATCTGGAATTTTTCTCTCGTTTTTGAACTCGGGGCTGAGATGTTTGTAAGATTAGTACAGTCATTCTGTTGGTGTTCACTGATACTAAAGACTGTCGTAAAAAATGTTGCAGAGTTTTTTTTTTACAATCTTATTATTGTAATCAACCACTACTTTTATTACTTAACAAAGAACAACTTTACACTTTACATACGCTCCACTAAAGTATATCGAAATCTCGTTTAAGAACCATCAGTTTGGAAAAAGAAAGTCCAAAATACAGTTTAATTTTCATTGGTGTAATATGTATATATATATATATGTATGTATAATGATGGGAGGAGGAAAAATAGCTTCTGATAATGTTGCTAAATGTTGCTACTACTAATTCGTCATGTATTCAATGTCACAATTGCTCGAGGAACAGCTGCTAAGCACTAACTCTGTTTCTTACAAATGCGGATAACGACATCATAAACTTCCGTATGGATGAACCTTTTGACTCTATATGAATATTGTAAAAACAACAAGTATAAATATGAAAATGTCTAGAAAAACACACAGGTGCCAAGTCTTCTCGAATCGTGTGAAATTCATGAATCCATAATAGAAGGTGAAACGATGCAAATGTCAAATCGGAGTGAGTAATTGAAATTTTCCAAGCGTTCGTTGAAAATTTAAACACGCGTTTGACTCGCTTTTTTAAAGCAGTTATTAATACAACGCTTGAAGCGCGCCTTGCCCGACGATGTTTTTTTACAAAGTTAACAGAGCGAGAGGGAGGTATAGCAGCTTCCTCCCTCTAGGTATTATTATTAGATCGGACATGTGTGAATTTCGAGTGGCAACGAATTGATGTCATTAGCGGAATTCACTTGCCAGCATGGAAAGCGATACGTTATGAGTTTGTATTACGTTAACAAATGATGCGCCGGGCGCGGCTGCTCGCAGCTTCATTGCAAAACGATGCTGTGGGAACGCGGCCCTGCGCTCTGCTTTCGTTTATCGGCCATTACCGCTCGTTACAATCCTTCTTGCGCATACTTCTCGCAGGACATCGTAACACTCGTAACGAACCTTAAATTGCCTCCAATGAGCAACCTCCAGCAAGTTACGAGACTTTGTGAAAGGGCACTGGGTTACGCGCTAACGCACGTAATGATAACGAACGGACGAGATGAGTTCTAGTATACGTTGCCATGAGCACGTATACCTAAAGTTGTTCGCAAATGAGATTCTTGTATAATAATTCCCTTGCGATTTATATATCGTGAGATACGCGTACGTTGGATACGAATATCTTATATAGTTCATTCATCTTTAAAAATGGTAATAAAAAAATTAATGATATTGTTAATAAATTGACAGGCCTGAAAATGTCACTTTTGGTCCCTGCACTGAGAAAAGAAAAAATTGGTTATGGCGAAAAAGATATTCATTTTTCCGTAGTCGCGTGAAATAATTTCCCGGGTATATCGATGAAAGTATTAAAACTTTGCTCCAAAGATAACAAAAAGTACGAATTGTATCGACGAGCAAGTATGAACTTTGATAGCAAGCTGTAGGCCGCGAAGAAACAGTATTTCGTTTACGCCCTATATAAGGAGGCGATTAAAAGCGATAAAAAGCGAATGCATTCATCATTGGAACACGATGAGCGTGGTTTAGGTCGTTGAAAGTCTAACTTTTGAAATTGAGTCGAGGAGTGCTTTCGTCGCCGAAGAGTGCCAAGCTATTTCACGAATGCGAACGTGCTTCTTCAGGATCCGGCTTTACTCGCCGACAGATGCAAGACGACTTTGCCATGCCGGCCGCTCGCTTCTTTTCTCCTCGCCTCTTTTACTTGTCTCATCATTGTCTCGTAAATCAATCAAATGATGAAGGGGTGTCATTTGAAACTATGCCACTTGTACCCGCATGATCGGCGCTCAACTCTATATTATTGCACAGCGTTTAATACGATTATACACATATATTTTGTTATCCGCGCACGCGAAGGATCCTCTTGTATATGAATTGATGCTCTTCTATAGATGAATGGCGAACTCGGATCGCAAAAGATTGGATGACATTGGTCAAACTCGGTAGGAAACGATCAAAGTGCCATTGAAATATGTGTCTTCGAGACTTTCCACATTATCGCATTGAGATTGACCCATTTGTCTTAATGTCGTTCGGCCTTTTAGGTATCTGGCGCATTTACTATTTTAGATTCTACCAAGGAACCATAGCGTAGGCGTATTATTGTTGCGGGACCTTCGCGAAAGTCATGCTAAACTTTGCAACGTCGGCTGTCGGAGATGATGGACAATGGACTAATGACAATCGTCCTCGCGCCGCGTCTCGATCGTTGTTTAGCGCAAAGCATTATTTTCACAATTCCACCTGCCACCGACTAATCACTAAAACGTTATTTTCCACAATCTTTAGTTGTAAAACTACCTCACTCTTTTTTTTTTTTTTTAATTTTGACCCGAAGCCGTTGCGAAACCGTTAAGATTCATCCAACTTCTTTTTGTACGTGAGAGCTGCTGCGCCAGGAATGTTTCAAAAAGATTGAAGTTTCCAATTACTCAATGACTAATTATTGCGATTTCTTCAATTACATTTCACGAAGCGCATTGCCGCCCGTCGATTAATGAATCATTTCAAATTAATTAATATCTCACTCGTGATTTAACCGTCATACCTGGTAATTACTCGGTTACAGCGCAATGACATACGAGCTAATTTTGTCACCCTGGGACGCGCCGCTTCTTTTGATCCTCCATCCGCGGCGCCCCCTTTTCTCTCCCGGGGGATTTTTGCCCGAGGTGCGCTCACAGGTCCCTCATTCTTTGAGTAGCGACGGTCTTTCTCCGTGCCGCTTTTTACATACGGGCACACGCGAGCCCCTTTTTTCGCGGTGCGCCACTCAAATCTCAATTATGACGACTGGGACAATTCCGGGCAAACGAGGCGTGGCAATGAATTTAGTGCGCTACCAATAAAACCCGGGAGAAAGCCGTAAAGGCGCCTCTTCACGAGTGAACGCCTGCTCTGCTGGCACCCCGAATTACCGTCGCCGGCCGCTGCCGACAACTGTCCGGTTGCATAACTTATTTCGACTTATTTCGGCTTCGCGCGTAAACTTTCAGTCACACCACGCAACCGCTTGGCAATTTAGATTATTATTTTCGTCCGGATTGTTTGTTGGGAGAAATAATTAATGTGCTCTCGCAAATTGAAACAGTTAGCGCGTGTTCATCCCGTGAAACGCTACTGAATCTCGCCGGCAAGCGCTGAGATGTTTGAATGCGCGCATCATCGCAGCAGGCCCCTTTATTAGCGAGCAACTATATTTTTCACATTTTGAATTTGTATAAACTACTGTCATCCGCACATTTATAGCTCTTAGAAAGAAAGCGCCGCCGCTGGTTTCCTTATACCAACAGGGTTGATGATGAAAATCAACGAAAATGTCTCTGGAAGGTTTTACTAATCCTGGTGACCGTATTGTAAACATCTTTTAGATTTCCCAGTCAACAACAACATACGAAATATATACGGAACATCAAACACCAAACATGAATTTAGAGAAATGATTTTTTTTTTTTTTTGTTATTTTCCAAGCCACTAATATAAAAAAAGAAAATTGTCTTTATTTCAGAAATTAAGGGTACAAAAGATTCCTCAAAGAGGATTTTTAATAAGTCACCAAAATGAGATTACAGCTTGAAGTAAATGCATGGGAATTGATTTGGACTTACCTTTGAGTAACAACAAAACTTAAGTTAAAAATTAAAAAAGTCCTACAATTTTTCCTTTCCAAGTGAGATGAGTGTCGTAACTATTACGGTTTTATCTCGAAAACGAAATTTCAATACAAATATGAATATTGAACAAGTTCGAGAGCGAGAAGAAAGGTTGGGAAAATGACGCGAAATCAGCGAAGGTATCGATGATAATTTACGCATCTGCATGAATAAAATGAAGAATTAAGATATCAAGAATCTTAATGGGGATCTTGGCGAGCACTTAACCGTTCCAAGGACTTTACGCCCGTAAACCTCGCGGAGTTCGGGATTTAAGGCACAATAACTAAGGATAAAATCCTTGCGGCTAGCGATAAGCGTTTAACGACTTGATAAACAAAATTCGAAGTCAGAAAAATTTGCAATACGAATCGTCGACAAATCGGCGATAACATCGACTTTTACAGTTGCATTCGCAGAATCGGTATTCGCTTTCGTGTGCGATGTACCTTCGTCTTTTCTCCGTGCATCAGATACTGTAAATTTCTGTCGTTGCTACCTTACATTTTCGATTTTGTATATATCGATATAATTGTTGCTATTTTCACATATGTTATTGGAATATTTATTTTCTTTTTCGTTTAGAAAAAATATATAAGACAGCTCGCTTATATGCGCATGCATACATATATATAACATGGTCCAGAAATAAAAATGGTAATTGTTATACGATGGCAGTCTAGAAATAAATGGCTTCTATTTCAATCGGAATGCGAATTTATTACGCGATGCCCTAACGTTTGCTTTCTGATGTATAATTTCGCCTTTATTTTTATACGCGTGAAAAGAATTCGGATATCATTAATAGTAAAGTATACATAAGATAAATGCTCCTAAAATTCAACCTCAAATTGATTAGCCTCAAAATCAGACGTGTGGTCCCTTTGAAAATTTATGGAATATAATTCAGATGTCGGAGTTAACACGTTGATTTATGTTATTTACGGGACGGTAAGATAAATATTCGTTAATGGGCGTTATTCACGAGGACATTGCAATGTTCCTGATAATCATTGGAAATGTATATTTTTTAAATTACAATTTTAATCTCGCTATCAGATAAGGAGAGCGTTACAAGTTCGTTGTTCCTGTAAAGTTGCGCAAAGTCCTGGACCAACCGCGTCGCATTGGCATCGGTCCCGGAACGAAGATTGCGGGTGCGTCCAAGAAAATACAAGCGTGTCGCACGCCGGGTCAACCGCGTCGCTTTATTAGCCAGGAATACATTAATTCCTTCCTTCCTTCAGTTATGCACTTGCGAATTTACAAGCGCTCTCGCATGCGAGAATATTCGGAATGCGACACCTGTCAGGGTGGCCCTAAAAGTATGATATTATTTTTGGGATACTTCCTAATGATTTTCCTAATTATATATTGCTGCCAGAAATAAGTCTGCGGCGATGACAATCATTTGATAGTGCGAATTGAGTACTAACGCAGTGATTTTCATTCGTGCAAGATTTAAGGAAAAAATGTTTGTTTTTTTTTTATACGAACGCATTTTAACGAAGCGTGCTAAATTAAACTCATAAATTAAGAGTTGTAAAATAGTTGTAAGAGTCATAAAATTCAGGTCTTTAATGATGTGACAAATTTTGTCTACATTGTTTGAACTATCAATATAAAAAAAAAATTCTCTGATTTTTAGTTTTTTTTTTTAAATTCTATTTTTTATGAAAAAAGATATCCTTCTTATTTTTTATATAACTTTTGTAAAACTTTTGTATAATTTTTAAAAAAAAATTTTTTTAATTTTTTCTATATATTTGAATTATATATTCATTATGTTATTATATTATATACGTTTCATATTTATCAATTGTTCGTTTTGTCAATTTTGCAGCGTTTTTATCTAGACTTTTATATTATCCGAGAGTATTATTGGTAATCATCTGGTTTCATATAAATTATTTGCCAAATTTAGCATCGTTTGTATTTCCATTTTTATCAAACTTTTTCAGATCTGCATTTTATTTTTCATCGTATCGTATATTGTACTGTTAAAATAATTTCTGTAAAATTTGTAATATATAAATATATATTTTTCTAATATTTTCTTTCATATCAAATATAGTTGTTTATAATTATTTATATTCGATACTTTTCGAAAAAAGAGGTCCCATTTTCAGAATAATATATATAAAATACAATGCATAACGTTATATAATATATTAATTCATGAAAAGAAAAGTTTGCATACTTGTACAAAGTGTACGTGTAAATGACGACAGCGACAGTGTTTCAAAATATAATTGAATGTTGATTATGATTAACGGCTATATAGTCGGATAACTCCTAATTCCCTTGTATATATATCATTAAATGTTTTTATATCACGTTATTTATTTATTCAAATGATACGTTCAATATTCTCACGTTAAGCTCCACTTTATTATTACACGGCATTATGCATTTGTATTCGTTCATAAATTGCAATTTATATTTCCGAAGACATTTCAGTACACGTTTTGTAAGAGGTGTGAGAAACATTCAGACCTTCTTTTACGTGAGGTGTGAAATCTGAATGCTCTAGGCAGATCGATTTTGAAAAGTGCTATAAAATCAGCGAAATAAAATATTACTTCCTGTATGGAAAATATCAATATCAATAATAATGTGTTATAATAACATAATTTTAATTTTTTTCTTTTTTTTTTGTTACTTTTCGATCGTATACTTTTTGATTTATAGAATTCCATTATTATCAGGTTTGCCTCAACCAACACTTGCTTTTAACGCAAATTCCATTTTAATTATTTAATAATACGAAATTATCCAATTAGAGCTATCAATAATTCGTAATTTATCTATCGGATAATATATAATGTTTAAGGGGTTTATTTTTAAAAAGCTTATTCATATTCCTACCAAGAATATTTGAAAACAATATTGGATATATTATTATATAAGTGAAAATTTTTATTGTCTTTTTTGGGGTGAATAACCATTTTTGTTCTTCTACTAAATAATTTCTGGAATTTATTCTCATTTTCGACGCTGATTATTATTCTAAACTCTCATTCGTATTTAAATTAATTATAGTGAGATTTAAATTTATTAATTTTTGTTATAATATATTCCATGTTCGGTATTCCTCTGATTATATTTATCATCCTCTTAAATGCCACGTTATGTATTTATTTAATATTCTTTCTACGTTTCGCTTTACTTTCATTATAAATTTTTGTATAATTTGAATTTGCCAAAATTTACAGACTACTGATTTTATTTTTCCACTAATTTTTTCCTTTCTGAATTTGCATTCAGAAACTTTGAAATCTATATCTGACTATTTCACACTTTTGCATATTCACACATACACACATATATATATATATATAGAGAGAGAGAGAGAGAGAGAGAGAGAGAGAGAACGAGAGAGAGATAAATTATCGACCTTGTTATCCAAAATACCATCTGTTGTTATGCAGTATCCATCTCGGAAGTTTTCCAAACTAAACCCTACCTGATCTCTAAGTGTTAGTCTGCTTTTACTCACTCAAGTGGATGAAATTAATCTACATATCCCCCCTTCCTTATACTTCTTTACTGTTACATTTCTTTTAATTATATCACTGCATTATATATTACGTGATAAAATGGAATAACTTGTGTTTCGCTACCGGTATAATGAATGAATGTATCTCTCTAAATTTCTTGGAGTGAAATTTTACTCCTTAAAGATTGATAATTAAGCTATTCTTGTTTTTTCACTCTTAAAGAGTGAATTCACTCCGAAAAGTGTGAAATGTTACTCTTACAAAGAGTGAAAATTCATTGATTTGAAGAGCAGATCAATTTTCACTCTTTAATAGTGAACTTTCATTCCATGAAATTTAGAGAGTGGCACAAATTTATATCGAGCACCTTGAAAGCATCCTCAGAATGATAGAACAGAGCTCCAAGAATTAAAGTAAGGAATAGATAATTACATATATACGTATCTACTCCTAAGAGATCGCCTCTAAATTTCCTGAAAATTGAGCCACTTTTCAAAAAGTGATATTTCACACTTTCTGGGGAGAAATTTTACTCAATTATGGAGGGAGTAGGAGAATTTATTCTCCAGAAAAGGGGAAATATCACTCCAAAATATGCAAAAATTGAGCACTTCAATTGTATCTCCACAAAAAGAGTGACATATCGCTCTTAAAAAAAGTGAAATCTTCACTGACATACTGACTCAATCAGTCCAAGAAATTTAGAGAGTAATTTCAAAAATATTATTTTTCACTCTCGCATTATTCTCATAATGACGATAAAGAAAGGACAGACTTTCCGCCCTCCTTTTCTTAGTCCAGCGAATATACTCCCGAGTTTCAATACATTTTTCTGTACTACATCCTGTACTACGCAATCAAGTTTACGTATTAAGTATAGTTGACAGCCCCGATCATCGCTCCTCGACTTGCAGTTCACGTGTGCATTTCCCCGGGAAACAAACGCCTCGTTGCCCGTGACGTCGGGAAATCCGCGATTTCGCGAGCGGCGTGTGTCGTTCGCGCCTACGTGCACTCGATTCTTATATATACGTTTACGTTCGCGTGTTTGTGTTTGTGTTTGTGTGTGTGCGCGGAGGGATTGTGTGACGCGATGGGTGAGAATACTACTGGTATAACGTCACTAGTTGGGAATAGAGCGAAATTGAACTCTCATGCAGATCCCTGTGCGCGATCGGAACCATTTACTCCGCTACTTGTTCGCCCACGGTCCTTTAAGATTACGTCGCACACGTATAATGGCATGAATGGCGCGGGACTAGCGTCGAAATCGGCGCGAAACGCTTATTGCACAACGCTGAATCGAGTATATAACTAGTTATGAATGGAATATTCGAACTGCCAACGATTTTCATTTAATCGCGGCGCGGGGCACGACGCGAAGTCGCGCCGGTATGTGCGAACGGCGGCTGTGCAACCTTTCCTCGGCTGGGTGTAATCGCCGTAATCGGATATTGCGAATTTTATTGGTCGACCAGGCAAGAGAATGAAGTTTGCTCTTTCTCTCTCTCTCTCTCTCTCCTTCACGATGTTTTTGTTCCGATTGGCATGGCGGGTATCGCCGTAAGTGTTATTGAGGAAGGTATTTTCGAAATGGATTTTTCTTTTTTTTTTTTTTTTTAATAATTTAATAAATTGTTCGTTATTGTCTCAATTGTAAAAATGTCGTTTCATTATCAACGTGCATAAGTAGGTTTAATCCTGAATCCCAGGCATCAGAGTGTGAATTTCTTTTTCACATCGCACTAGCTTACACGCCCGTAAGAGAGTATAGATTAGATAATCATTGATTATTAATAAGTCTTGGCACGCTTTATTTATTTTAGTGTAAACTTCGTGTATAATGCTGTTCCTGTGGATTCGAGTGATTCTCGAATCTACCCACGCGTCAATGTATGTTCTCCAAACTTGTCAGTCTCGGCGATATAATTATTATTTATTATAGATGATAAATATTCAGGTTTATTGTTTGTCGCAAAGACGTGCATGTGAATGTTGATTATATAATTCTATTTGTTTATATAATATGTTGTAATAAATAACTAAATTTGCACATATTTTATCTTTACCTTTGAAATTCTCGTGTTTTTTTTTTTTTATTATTGCTATTATGTACAGATCGTTACAAAACTAATATTAATATTACGATTTCAAGGAAAATATTGGTTACTAATGACAAACTGGTATGCAATGAAAGTTCTGCTGTCTAAATAAAATTGTAAACAATCGATTTTACAATTATAAGCGTCAAGTTTGCATTACTATTTGGTTGAAAATTAACTTACAGATTTTATAAAAATATTCTGACAAACTGCTTGAAAAAGTGAAATTATTTTTTTTTTTTATTGATGGATAGGATTTAAGACTGCAACTCTTGAATAAGTGACAAATGTTTGTCATTAATAAATAACAATTTTTGTTCTTTTAAGAATCAAAAATGTTTACTCTAAAAATATCACTCTAGCAATTTCTCTGCAACAAGTATGATATTATTTTGATTCACTTCTTGAAGAATGAAATTCTAGGCCTAAAAAAGTGTGAAGGATTTCGGAGAAATACTATTCCATCAATTTTATTATAGGAAAATTAAAATTATTTTGATTCATTTTTTCGAAGAATTTAATTTTAGCCTCAAAGAAAACAAAATTCCAGCGATGAAAAGTAAAAAAAAAAAAAACGTGAAAGCTAAAAAAAGAATGAAAAAGTTAATTCCTCTATAAGAATCACAAAATGAATCACTCGGAAGTATCACCCTTCATTTCGCATGAAATAATTGCTGGAGTAATTCAATTTTTAATTAGTAATTTTGAATCACCAGTTACGTCATGTGTACAAGGTGTAACAAAAGTTTGGGGCGATCGTGTAACCTTAGAAAAAATTAAAATTTCAAAAATCACCGAAACGTGTGAAATTATTAAAAAAAAGCGTTCTGGGGTGGGGGGGGGGGGGGGGGGTCCAACTCGTTTAAAAATTGTGTAAACACTGTTTTTTTATTGGGACAAAAAATGAATGTATTCTTTTTTGAAAATTTATTTTATTCACAAATTTTACATGAAACAATTCTGTACTTCAATTTTATAAAATTTCAATCACGAAAAAATAAAAAATTATAAATCGTAGGTTAAAATTTGAGTCAGTATTAGATTCATTATTAAATCAATGATTTTCTATAAATATTCATCACTGATATCATTATTTCGATTCATTATCGGTGGAATAAAGTTTCAGTCATGAAAAAATATAAAAACTTTTCATCGTTTTAAAATGTAACAGTTCAGCAGTATATATTATGTTGAAAGATTTTAACGATCTTTACGAGTCATGGCAAAGTAAATAATTTAACACGTAGTTATCATTTACAATTGTTCATTTAATATTGCAACGTTTCGATGACCTTGTGATCATTATCAAGCTGTAAACAAATTTTTATTTATAACTTCGTTACCACACAATAAATATAAAATAGTATAATATAAATCAAATACCAGTTACATAGTTTTACAATTAGATCGACTTATGGCAATTATCATTGTTCGTAATTGTTTGTACCCGTTTTTTTACAAATTTGTCAATAAAGGAAACAGGATAATTGTTTTCAAGCAACTGTTTTTTATTATTCCTAAATTTTACTTGTGAAAGATTTTATCCGAAATTATAATCGCCCTATCAACCAGATTGTAAACCATCCCTATTTTATGAGGCAATGGGTGATCCGAAAAGAAATTTAAAAACCGTCCAGGTGACGTTGGTTTTTGAAACCAATCAAATTTTAATTTGTTATTGTCATTAATTATAGTTAAGTCTAAAAAGT
Organism: Trichopria nigra; assembly: GCA_030522945.1. Lineage (NCBI taxonomy): Eukaryota > Metazoa > Arthropoda > Insecta > Hymenoptera > Diapriidae > Trichopria > Trichopria nigra. Next base: position 23,405 of record JAPYZR010001423.1, read on the forward strand.
TAATTTTATTAATTCTTTGTAATTCGTGAGTGAATTGTAACCGTTTATGAATTGAATTGGAAATGTCTAGAGTTTCCTTTACTTTATCTTTAGGAACACAGGTAATTATTATCGTCCACGTATCTAAAATAAAAAATTGGAAAAAAGGATAGTCTATTTATCCTTTCAATTTCTAGATAATCCATTACGACATCAGCAAAGAATGGCGACACTGGCGACCCCATAGGTGTTCCAAATTTTTGTCTATAGAATTTATTATTGAAGTTCAGCAGTATATTAAAAAATCTCTGACGAAGAATATTGTTTCAACTTTCTTCTTCTTGAAACCAAATAAATTATTTTTAATCGCTATAATTAAGTCAAATATTTGTGATGTACTAGCAAAAGCGTGAAATATATATATACACGTGCATGACATTCGGACCTCAAGTACAGAAACGCAATAATATCAATTCATCGACCCAAGAGATAATGATCGCAGCAAGTGCGCAATTCGATAAATATATATAATAGCATTGATGCAGCCTTTCGGGCTATGAAAGTTAACGGACAATTTTCCCCCGTGGACGAGTCAATTCACCCTGAAATTATTCAATCGGGTAAATCCGTAACTGTTGCAAAAAGCATATGTATCTCACCCAGATTCAAACCTTTAAAGTCGCACGAGTCCAATTTACTCTTTCTTCGAGTTTTATTGCTCCCTGGCGCTGTTTCGTTAGCGCTAATTTACATAAATTATTACATTGTTTTCGGCGTAACGAGTACGCTTGATTTTAGCAAAAATTCAGTGGGTTTATTCGGCGCCAAACGTAAATATACGAAACTATAAATCAAATCGAACGCTTCTGTTATTAGTGGCGAATATAAAAATGTGAAGAGTGCATACGTCGGCATAAAAAAGTTTTAAATGTTGCAAAGATTATATCCGTGTGATATTCATAAACATTATTTAAATTTTTTTTATGTCTGCATATGTGTCACGGGTATTATGCATATTATCGCATTATAAATCTAAAAGCCTACTTAAATTTTAATATCACTTGCACTTTCCTTTGTTACTTTTGGTCTTTGCTATATTTCGATACTTTTTAATTTTTAGATCCTAGCTAATTTTATAGTGATTCTAATGTCTAAAAACTGTTCTTATTCGCTACTTTGAGATTTTTTTTAAATACAAAACGAATAATGTTTATTACGTCAGAATCTTTTTTTCATACATTTTTGACACATTTTCAATTTTCATTTCTGTAATTAATATTATTAATTAGTTTCGGTACTTTAGAACATAAAGTACTCTCTTTATTAATAGATGCAGCTCTATGCTGATAATTGCATCGAAGCTTATAACAGATTAATTGGTTTAATTTATTACGGAATATATCCGTGTCTGTATCGGTCGATATTCTTATGTCTGATTTCGTTTCAAAATATATTTGACGGATAACATTGAAAAAAATCATTATTTTGCGGTCACTCCTGACGCGAAAAAACAGTTTGTTTTCAACCGTTGATTAACATTAAAACATGTTGTGGTCTTCTAAATGTTATGGCAAGAGTTTTCCGTTTTTATAACTGCTTTTAGGATTCGTTTTTATATTGTCATTAAGAGTTGTAATTTATAAATTAAAAATTGTGTATCTATAATACTTGAATACGAAAAATGATGAAAATTTTACGAAAGTGTCTATATATTTGCGGGATTCCGGGATAATGAACGAACCAGAGGTTAACATTTATATGACATTATGTTGAGAAAATTGATTGAGGTCTATATGACATCATGTTCAGAAAAACATCAGAAAGTGAACTACTGTTTTATTTTGCTGTCGGGGAAGTCCCTTTACTCGCGTCTTCGAGACTTTAAAGACTTCTTTAAAGTGTCTTAGACCTTTCTTCTTAGACAGTTCTATCAGTGCTACACGTGTATGAGGATGAAGTGTTGTGCTAACCTCCAGAATTATATATATATGCAGAATTGACCCAAATATATAAAAACCGAATAAATGTCAAAGTCGCCCCCGCCTTGACCAACTATGTAAGGCAAAGAGAAAATGGACTAGAGTTGAGGATTCATTCCGCAAAAAGTGTTGCGTAAGGCCCTCCTCCGAGAGACGGCGACGTTCGGCAAGGACACAAGGCGCCCGCGATTTAAACGCTTGGGTACTTTATGATTTGCATGCGAGGGCCAATTAGAGAACGATGGGGAAAGACTGAGAACAACATACTCGCTGCGAGGGTCTCGGAAAAAAGGAGCGGGATTCATTCTCCTTTTGCGGGGGCATTTAAGCTTATATTTATGCACCTCCTTCGCGCGTCCTTTCTGTTCTTTTTTCTCTTACATACTTCTCTCTCTCTCTCTCTCTTTCTCTCTTTCTCTCTACCCCGTTCACTTTCCTTCGTATTCGTCGGGGATTTCGGAACGGCGGCGAGTTCATTTTTTTCTCCCCCTCTCTCTCTCTTTTTATATCCTTTTCAAGAGCGGATAGTTAAATACATCAAGTCCGAGGCCTTGTCGGTAGTGGTGCTCGTTGTCAACGTCACGAGGAAGCTCCGGAGCGCTTGAAAAATTACTCGAGTAATAACGGCCGAGCACTGGCGTCATTACCGCTGCTTACCGCGCATATTAACGACACCGAACTTTCCTTCGGTACATGTTTACTGGTTCGGCGCACTCCTCTTCCCGTTCCACTTTTTTTTCCCTGTGATGCACGCGCATAACCCGCCTTCAGCTTTATCCCCGTGCGATTCCGGCAACTTCGTCTTCACTTCTGTTCGATTTAGCGTTGCGCTTTTCGTCTTTGGATTTTTGGACAATTTACATTTTCAATAACAAACGGATTAGCATAAACTTGAACGCCCGCGTCTCGACGTTGCCATTTTGAAATACTTGTATGTATCGAATTACATCTTTATGCCGTTATATATATCGTTAAGCATGTGATTCATTTTTGCCCGAAATCGGCTTAATTTTTACGCTTGTCAAACGTTTAAGCGTTCGAATCTTTTCGATATTAATAGTTTTCGATATTTTGGACTGAAGTCCCAGTCCAACGGCGGACGCGAATAAGTCAAAATGTTTTATACATTTCCATAAGTACGATTTATCCACGCTTTTCATTCGGAGTTACACGTGAAATTTGCATGCACTCGAAAGTCAGTATTCATAGTCTCTTAATTCTCAATAAACCACTAGGAATTGGAATGTAAGCGAAGTTTACAATATTTATAAATTAAACTTCTCGCTTTTCAATGCATTTGAATCTAAAAAAGACTGTTTCCAATTTGACTTCTATGTCATTTATGCCATTTTTTTAATCTAAAACGAAGTAATTGTATGTTACGTATAATTATTTTCGGAATAATTAGAATTCAAAAGCATATATAGAGACCGCCATTTTAAATACATTTTATAAATGTTTATAAATCTTGGATTCTGATATTTCTGACTACATTATCATTCTCAACGACCTCGAAAACCCCGAGCATCAATTTGCAAGCAGATTTGAGGAAATTTAGCAGAAAAGAGAACAATTGTTAACATACATCCGCCATATTGGACCTACCATTTTAAATTTCGTAAAGTGATACAAACGATTTCTCAAAGCGAACATATAGAATTGAAGCTATTAAAAAAGGGTAGTTCAATTCGAAACTTTCGTAATTTTTTAATCTCTGTTTTTCGTAACTCTCGGCGCCATATTTAGTCAGCCATATTGAATTTCAAAAATCACCCAACAGTTCTGAAAATTAGATTAAATTTTCCAAAATTTTGGGCTGAAAAGATTTTGGAAAGCAGTGGATGTCCAATTATGACGTACGTGCGTATACTATCGGTTCATTTAGGGTGAAAAAAAAAACTGTTTTGTAATTTTCCACATCATGAAAAGCTGGTGATTTACTTATTGAATGTACTATATAAGTAATTTAAAAACAAAAGTCCAAAAAGTAGGTCGCGCGCTAATTCATAATTCAACGAATTCCAAAATGGCGCACTTAGACAAATTTTTCATCGAAATTTCGCCACGCGGATTTCAAATCGAATAGAGGCTAGTCTTAACGACCCGCGTGTCTTTCATTTGCAATTACACGATTCGCAATTATCGGGCAACTCGTCGGTGCGTAAGAATTTACGTGCTATACGATAAGGCTATACGAGAGGTAACCTCCGATTGCCTTCTCCCGTAATGGGGTGTCAAGTTGTGCAATGTTTACCTCGCGTGCCGTAGGCACGCCACGGATAGGACATACGTCATCGTCGAGCGAATTTAATCATCACGAATAAGCAAGCGTCGAAGAATAAATAAAGCGCGATACAATATTGGAAATATGTAAATGATGGCATATGATGGGAAGTAATAGGAATCCAATTTTAAATGTAATGAATGTAATGCAATTTATTGCGAGAGCTCTAGTATAATGGAGGAAAGAGATAGAACAATGGAGACGGTAATGAATAATGGAAATGACTTTTTTAGGTGGAGATTTATTGTTATTAGAATCGACAGGCGATAATGTAACTCCGAGAGTAACGAAACGTGACGTAAGAACACTCGAAAATGTATGAGTTTCGGAAATACTTATGGTTGCATTTTTATATTGTTTGTTGTTATTATTGAAAACTTTCAGCTCAGGTACGTTCAGTACGAATGATTTTAACATTCTTTATTTATAGTTGTGTCATTCTGTGCCACTTCTGGATATCCATATTATTACCGGATATTAGTAAGTGTGAAATGGACGAGAGATGGATGTCCAATTCGTGCTTGGATATGAAAATGTCATCCAGCAAAACACGTCTTAAATAAATGATCACTATTAGTGACTCGGTCTAATATAAATCCTCTTCGCGTTTAGATCTGATTCATTTCAGGAATAACAGATATTTTCATACCCAGAAATGGACCTTCGTCAGTCCACAAATAATTTAATATGTCATATAATACACATATCGTCAAATGTTAAACTTTCATCAGATTTTGTTGAAAATACCTGATGAAAGTCTGATAAAAGGCATTTCATGATGGCACTGGACGTAATCTAATGAAACTCACAGATGATCAATTCGCGACATCCTTTCCGTATCCAGTAATGAATAAGTTCTTTGGAAGAAATTGAATTCATAATAGAAGCCACATATTCTTAACGCCCAACAATGGACCCATGTCAGAGATAGTAGCTCTATATCAGATTCTTGAGAATGATAAATTCGGGTCATCCTTCTCACATCCATCGATGCTAACTGCATTGAAACAATTTAGGATCTCCTCGTGACGTCCGATACGATACATTCCATTTTGTGAAAATGGCCTATACTCTTCAACTTCAATTTGCGAATCATTTTCTCTGATGTATTAATCATTAAAGTAATTGCTCGACCCATTACAAAGGCTGAACGTCGTAATGGAATCGGGTGACATTCTAATTGGCGTAATTAAGTTTCGAAACAATGTTTGGAAAAAAAAAACAAGTTCATCGGATTTCAGTGGCAGTAATTTTCTCGATACTCGCTCGATCAACATTCCGTTTCCACCGCGCGACGACGTTCGTTCGCAACAATGTACAAGTTGCGTGCATAGGACGCATCGGACCAACGGCACTCACGAGAGTTACAAGCAGCACATGCTCAGAGTCTCAAATGGGCTCGTCAAATGAGGCGTCGCGAGGTCGTAAAGCGCTCCGTAAAATCTCGCTCGATTCATCGTACTTTAAATCCTGGCCGATTGTCGCCTTTATCAAGATTCCCGGCGGACTTTACGAGCGGGATTCGGATCGCGACGTCGCTCGTCTCGTCCCGCAATATCGAATGGGAATCGGCGCATTATCTGGGAAAACTCGAGTGCGTGTACTCCGAAGCACCTCTTGTGAGATTGAGATTCTTATCCGTTATCGCGGGTATATTCCTCGTATGCCTCGTTACGCGGTAGGTGCTTCTTGCGATGTTTTCTTGCGCACCGCGGAATGAAGTAGGTGTAAGAAGTGCATAAGTTTTTTGCTAAATGGCGAACAATTTAATTATCGAGACACTTGCTCACGCCTTGCATTTCCAAATGTTTTCAAGTAACACGAGAAACTTGATCTTACCGGCACTGCAAAAACAAGTATCTCATTTTGACGTTCTCGTGTCGTTTCGCGTTCTCATTGTGAAAGAGCTGGTCCGTAACGATTCGAGTCACATAATATGATCTTGTTATGAGTGGATTCTTACTCGCATGAAGTTAGGACTCCTTATAGTTGCGTTCAATTAATATTCAATTAAGAATTCTGAAGATGTATAAGGACGAACTGTGGATCGCTGCTTTGTAAGAAGTCATAATTAACTTTTTAGTTCATTTGTAGCGTTTTCTTAAAAAGTGGTATATTTTGCTCTCTCGCTATCGACGTCGTAAAACTGTATTATTATTATTATTATTATTATTATCTAATAGAATTCTTACACACGATTTTGTTATATTCCTATCTGTTTGAATCAGTTTTTCTGCATCTTTTTTTCATTAATTAACTTTTGTTGATTTTTTTCATTGGTTGCCTATATTTTTTGTGTATTTATTTTTATTTACTTTAATTTCCCAGTCAACAATCACAGAAGTTATGTCCCATTTATGTAACAGTTACATCAAAATGTCCGCCTCCAAATTGTCACAGTTACATAATAGGAATTGTG
>JAPYZR010001424.1:0-22431 GCA_030522945.1 Trichopria nigra
AGGAATTCCACTTTGTAGATGTCTTTATTTGATACGTCGGTCTTTAAATCAATAAAGAACATTGATAGTGGTTCTTTTGTTGTTTTGTGCCGTATATTTTATATATTTAGGACCTTATATGCCCATGACTTACAAATTCTTCTTTAAGGAGTGTTAGATCGGAAGAACTATGCATATTCCTTAACACTACTTTGTATGGTCGTTCAACTTTCTTTTGGTACACGGAAAAAAATGCTTAGTTGGCCATAACCAGGCAGTTGGTTAACTTCTACTACTTAGTAGTAGGCATAACCACTTTTCTGGTTAGGATCAACCAAGCATTTTTTCCGTGTATAGGAGTGAAATTCGGTGTTTTTTTCCTTCAGTGCTTTGATTATGGTGTCATACATTGTTAAAGCTTGTATTTTGACTTTGTTGTTAATTAGTACTCTTAAATTGTACGAATCATTGACGATTTGATCAAATAGGGCAATTAATGGTTTTATGTCTACAACGCCTCCGACATAAATGGGTGGTAGCTTGGGTTGTTTTTCATCCGAAAATTTCGGCGAGTTAACATTTTCAGTCTGCATTTCTTCTTCGGTATCATGGTCTTCGTTTAAAGCCGAATATCTATTTGATATCGATGCAGCTGCGGGATTTAACCAGTAGTCTATTTTTGTTTGTTTAGCTCGTGGCATTTGTTTACTTGGAGCGTTTTCAGGACTGTTTTCCAGTCTGTCATTGTTTGTTGTTGTTTGTTAGAGTCATTTAACTGCGACCAGTAAACACAACTCTTCGCGTACTCGTAAACAATGTCTCGAAGTAACGGTTAATCTATATTTTCACAACGGCAAAAATCTTGATTTATGGAATCGCACGTCTGCAGATGCCAACCGCACAATAATCCTGATGCTATATATCAAGAGAGCAGAAGCTTGAATCCGTTGTATTAGATGACACTATTCGTTCACTAAAACTCAATGTTTGTGTCATATGATTAACGCGTCGAAAAGAGGTTCGATTAACACTGTGCAACAAATTAAAGTGTCATTTTTTAGAAAGATTATTTATCACCTTATCGATCGATATCATTATAACCTTCTCGACTCAGTCGTTATCGTTAATTTCTAACCTAAGAAGAAAAATATTATTCAGAATACGAAAGTACGATAGTTTCATGTAAAGGAAAAGATGGCGTCGAAATTGAATTCAAATTACGTCATTAACGAGACCGCCATTCAGATCAATCACAACCAAAAGTATAACAAAATGAAAAATTGTAGTAAAACAAAATGAACGTTATTATATACTGCAGGTCGCAATTACGTGAAATAAATTTCTAATTTTCAATTTGATTGTAAAAGTTGAAAATTTCTGCAGAACGATGGAAACGCGTGAAAAAGAGTTTGAAGCAATCCTGCGAGCAAATTGCATGGGACAAAATTGGAAGGCCCGATTAAATATTTGAAAGAACCGATGGCTGGCAACCCCTCGAGGCGCGCCGTAGCCCGCTTAGCTATTTCTCGATATATATATATATATTGAGGTGCGACCTTTTCGATTTTAGGTGACCAATTGATGAGAATTCCATGACTCTTTTTAGCGGGTTATATTTACCTTTAGTTATTGCGGGTCAATAACCCCTGAGCGATGCTTTTGAAAGTAAAACTAATTACAGATATTAATTACACATCTTAATAATATATATATGCACTCAACATAGGAATGAAACAGAAGTAGGAACTATTATTATTAACTAAAATTATTTATATAATAATTCCTCTTTTACGTCGAAAATAGTTAGTAAACGAATTTTTAGAAATATCCTTCGGCATTTTCAAGTTTTATAGCAATTTTGATCAAGTAGTCTTGGATACAAGTGAACAGGAAGCTTTCTTATTCTTTAAATTGACAGCCCCGCGGGATTAAGTGCCGATCCTCCTTTTACCTCTGTAGCCCTCAAACACGTCGCATGAATAAAAAATATTCCTCCAACTTGTCGGCCCCTGCGTGCATTTTCATCCTTTTCTACTTCTTCTTCTCTCATCTCTCTCTGCATCTCTCTCTTTTAAGTTTTCCTTCTCTCTTATTCTGTAATTTTGTCGCATTAAATCATATATTTATTTTGTCCCTTTTTTCCAATGATTTTTATTCTATATATATTTTTGAAGTGTTTATAAATTTTGTCTTTTTTATCAGTTTTCACTTGCTGATCCAAAATGCTCTCTTATTCAGGATTTCTCTTTTTCGTCCTACCTTTTTTTTCTGTCACTTTATACTTCCTCGTGCTCTTTACTTGTATGGGGGTTTCGCCACCCACTTGTTTCCCATCAAAAGTATTCGACCCCACGAATCTGCCAAAGATCCTGCATGCCGAAGCATAAGGACGGCAAAGTGAGTATAAGTTATATAGACAAAGTACGAGAAAGTACGAGAAAGACGAACCGAGAGGAAGGAAGGCGAGGAAGAATGTAAAAGGGAGACTGGCACCTCTGGAATATATAAACAGTTTTGTTTATTATTCAGCACTCTGGAGTTTGCCTTCGAGAAAATCGAAATTCGACCCGATATATATATATATAACTCTCTTTTCTACTTGGCCGAAATTGTATACTATTTTAGAATTGATGTAATCTTACGTCGATAGCGGTGGTTTTATTTATTTGTTGCATCTTTTTGATAAACTTGCGAGCGAGCGGGTAAACCGAAAATTTAAAAAAAGCAAATGTCGATAATAATGAAACATGACCGATTAACTGATGGAATCGCGGTATTTTTAAATTTCTGTCCGCTTAAACGAATGTAGGAGGAGATTTTTTATAGCCTTTGACGTAAAGACTTTATATTAACGATTAAATTGAGTATCAAATTCCTATGCAAATAAATAGTTAAGGATGAGATTCATTAAAGAGGGTTTATATGTACTTGATATTCACATATTCGAAAATTATAATAAAAAAAAAAAAAAAAATTCGAACCGAGCAAAAATCATTTATTTATCAATTAAAATTTAGGGGTTTCAACCACTAATGTCATCTAGATAAAAGTTCTCCGTAACTTCGCTGAAAAAATATTTAGAAATTAAATATCTAACAAATAAAATTACAGAAAAATTATGAAAAGAAAATAATATTTTATAATAGAAATCGACATCTTTTCTGTCTGGCATCGCTAATTATGAATCCGATGTCAGATTTTTAAAATTCAAAATGGCGGATTCTAAACGACGACTCCCAAAATTAACCCTCAACTTTCTGTCACTATCTTCCACGCATGAGTGGTCGCCATTGTGAATCTCGTAAATCTAGCATTGAATTCGTAATCAGAGGCAATCTTATCGTAATTTCAAGTAATTTTCATTTAAGAACATCGTCAACAATGAATTTTTCCGAAAAAATCCTGATTTTTGTTACAATTGTTTATTTATATATAACCGCATGCATCGGTTTGTTTAAATTGACCAATCAGAAGTCGAGATACCTCCAGCCTGGATCAAATATCTACGTTTCAGAAAAAATTATATCCGACATTATTTCGACTTTGATTGATATTGTGATTTGGGTAAAATATATATATGTATTATTATTTAAATTTTTTTTATCTGCACCATCGTTATGAAGTAGAAATCTGTGTATATGTATTTAAGACTGAATCAGGCTTGAGTGACTCTGCGCAACGCCATCTAGCATTACCCTATGGAAAAATTGCTTTTTCCAGTTTTAACAAAAGATATAGTGGATTTAGGGAAAAATGATAATTGCTAAACATGTATAATTATAACAATGCGTAGTTTGCAAGTGAAATATTCACTGTACGTTGATGATTCGCTATATAGGAAATATTGAAAACAGTTTTGCTTGAAATGCCGTCACACTATAAGCGAGTTCGGCCCTACTTTCATAAGGTCAGTGTTGGGCATTGCAATTGAATATAACAACAATAATTGTAATGGTATAATTACAACGTAATGGTAACACAATGTCTTTTGTCCAATTCCAAAGCGTATAAAAATTGTATAGTTTGATCAAAAGTACATCTATTAGGTATTGCAGCAAAAGTCCAATTGTCCAAACGCTTATTCAAACGTCTTTTTCATCCAATATTAACTGGACTTGAAATGTTGAACATTGATCAAAAGAGCAACCCCCGTTCCCCTACTATACTCGTACGATTACGAAAAACTGAAGCGATTCTCGAAATCATATAGAGTACATCAATATCGAGAGCGCCGGAGCTGAGCGTCCGTTTTATAATTCAATTTTGGCTCGTTCATAAATTCGAGTTCCGATGATTTATGCAGCTCGAGCTACGATCCTCATCTTTTCGTGAAAGGGCCTCGATACTTTCCAGTTTCTGAACGGCTAACCCTAATATATCGGCGCCCGGGTTATACGGTGTGCGTGCGCGTATGTATACACGTGCACCCAGGGTGACGTTCACAGAGGCGTCGGGGGTGGAATGGCGGTACCAAGGGCGAAGGGTGCACTCGCACGTTACGGGTCATAAAGCATCCTCGGCTACTGGACCGACCAAATCCCTCTCTCTCTCTCTCTCTCTCTGTCTTTCTTCCAGCCTCTTTTCTCTGTCTTTATTCTTTTGCGTGTTTCCTTTTCTCTCTCTCCCGTATCTCTCTCTCTCCCTCTCTGTTTATATGTCTCTTTTTTATCAATTTTTTTCTGTCTCTTTTTATTTATACCTATTTCCCTCTTTCTTTATCTTCCTTCCTCTTCCGTTCTGTCACGCTGTCCAGATGCGTGCGCGCCCCGGGGGGTTGTTTACTGCGAGCCCTGCACTTTTAAAGTAATAGAATCGCGATCCGCCGGCACTTTTCTATCGGGAGTATTGTCGGGAGAGAAAAGTATCCCGCCTCGGTGACAGCGATGTCGTTCGTCCAATTAAGGGAGGTTTTCTTTATTTTTTTTTTCTAAGCAAATGATGTAGCTCCATAATGTTCGGATTGCTCATAAATAGCCCCAGTACGTTATAGGAAGCGATGATTTTTGATCATGTCTTGATCAATCGGAGAATTGTCCGAACTCGGGAAATCACGACATAACTCCGACTTGTTTATATAGATATATAGACCTGCACTTCACTTTGATACAATGAAAGATAATTACGTATAACGTCCTATAATCATTCTTTCTCGTAAATATTAATCATATATATAGGTTAGATCTTAAATGATCTGATTTGAACGAACTCTAAATGTTCAGTATTGTATAAATGCGCAGATTTTCACTTGTTTCTAAATTTATATAAATGAAAATTAATCACTTCCCATCTTCGTCTTATCAAAAATAGTAGATTTCCAATTTTCATTTGTTTTCTCCTATTTTTATGACTTGGATTTATGCTAAATTCAAAATTTATAAAATCTAGTGATTTTTTAAAATGAATTTGACACTGAATTGAAAGTAATCAATTACTATCTTGTTTCGTTACTGACCCAGCCAACAATCACAGAAGTTATGTCACAGTTATTATGTAACAGTTACATTAAAATGTCGCCTCAAAATTGTCACAGTTACATAACAGTGATTGTGACGTAATAATTACATAGCAATTACGTCACAATCACTGTTCTGTAACTGTGACAATTTTGAGGCGACATTTTAATGTAACTGTTACATAACTGTGACATAACTTCTGTGATTGTTGGCTGGGGATTTAATGTCTTAAAATGTTGTTGCCAATATTTTCAACATATTTATTTATTTTTTTTTTTAATTTTATATATATGTTCACTTCAATTAAATTCGACGCCAAATTTTTAGGTATAAAATTAAGTTTCTTTTTTTTTTCAAAATAAAAATTTCTGAAAGAATCGAAACTTTTGATAATGTTATATCGACAGAGTTCAATTACCGAAGAAGTTAGGAAAGTTGAGAACCTTCGTGCGGGTGTAATATGAAGATAAGATGTCCCTCGCGTCCCCATGTGTCTTAGCCCTCCCAATCGGGGATTATATTGCCATCTATGCCAGCACGCCCTGGCGAAAACATCGCGTAGGACCTTTCGAGCGTAGGCGGCCATTTCTCCTCAAATTCCCCAGGCTCGACTCCGCGGATTACGAATTTCCCATTTTTCCCTAAAATATGCAGCCCCTCAGAACCCGATACTTGTCAAAGAATGTCAATTCTTCCTTTGATCGACACTTTGACCAAGCGAGTTTCTCTATGCATATTTCATATGACTATTCTTCCTTGGTTTCGACAGTCTTTATATTTTATGAAGTATTAAAAATATTCTCACTCATTTATTATGTTTGCAATTTTTCTAAAATTAAATATTGTTGTTTATTCAATTCGAAACGACTTCTTTCTTCGTTTATCTGTTTTCGTCGATGAAAAAATCAACGAAAAGGTTATTATTAATAGATAGTACAATGTTTCGAATTTCTGTGGGCCTTTCTAAGGAATAAAATAGATGAATAATACAATCTGTTTCAATCATCGTCTATATATAACCAAAAAAGATTTAAAAAATGTTAAGCTGTGACATAATTATAATTGATAGTGCATTTTAATTTTGTGAAAGTTGATTTAAAAAGTACTAAACATATTTTTAAAGAAAACAGCAGGTTTTTCTGTTATAGACATTTTCACAAAACATTTCATATATTTCCATATACCATCTATTATCTTTAGTGACGGTATAAAAGAAAAAGATACCAAATGAAGACTTTTTGAAATTTGAACATATTAAATTCCAAAAAACTAAATACGTTTCGAAAATAAGAAATGTAAAATTGATTGAATAAGAATAAGTTTTTATAAAACGTAATTCGAATGACTATATTTTTTTGAAAAAAATACATGAATTATATATAACGTATTTAAAAAAGTACAAAGTATTTTTGCTTTAACCAAAGAATATATATAGCATGCATATTTTGACAAATATATAATTTTGTTATAAAATATTAAAATTTTTATTTAAACGGGTTAGTGTGTAAAACAGGAATTTCTGTGGCTCGCCCTTTAACAAATCTCAGCCAGAGTTTGAAATGGCAAATTTTGTTAAATAAAGTCGCTTATTATTATTATTATTATTATTATTATTATTATTATTATTATTATTATTATTATTATTATTATTATTATTATATTATTCTTATTCTATATAGATTTTACATTTTTCAAAACATGAAAATAGAGTTTAAGAAAAGACCTGCGACGAATTGAATTTAAAAAATAAAAATACACTGAATCAATAATTTAAAAAATTAGATACAAAAATTAGAGCAAATACAAAAAAAAGGTAATTATGTTACTTTTTTTATAGTAAATTAAAAAAAAGAGATTAAAACGTTGAATTTTTGATAGTATCTTCCATCGTTATCTATACATTGTATGTATTAAATTTTTTTAAAATGAAAAAACATTTAAAGTCCTGTCGCCAGGATCGAATACTATTGATAAAGGGAGAGAGATATAATCGTTTATGATTTTTAAAGCGGCCTGCCTTCACGGCCTTATGGCGCATGGATTCGCACACAGGTTGCCATGTTATTTTAGAGGGGTGATGCGTGTTTTTTTACGAATGTCAGTACGCTACTGGTGGTATCGACGACAATGACAATGGTCCGATGGGGAGGCGGAACATGTTACTCCGGTCAACTAATGGTTTCCATTCAAATGTTACTTTTATGTTTTTATTTTTAACAAATAAATGTAAAAACCATTTAAATTCCATCACATACGTCGTTGTATTATATTATATTATAGTCATTATAAACTATAACTCTAAATAACCAAAATAACAATAAAATATATTTTTATTCATATAATTATTTAAAACAATGTGTATTTTCAGTAAATGGAAGGAAACTAAGTAATTTTTTATATTCTTTCAATGATGGATTCAAATTGTTGCAATTTGGGTTCAATTAATGTTTTTTAACATTTGTAACTTTTGTATGCAGTTCTGTTTTTACTCTGTACTTGTATACTATCACTTGTGTTGACGTGTTATCACTACCCAGCAAACACAACAAGCAACAATTATGTTGCAAATATATTATGGTTATTTCTTACATCAATGTTACATAATTGTTACATTGTTGTTGACTGGGATATTGAATCATTTTAGAGGTATTAAAAATTTGATATTTATAAAAAATATTCAAGACTATCAGACAGACGCAAACAACGAGACTTCAATTGAATAATTGAAGTCAATCAGGTGGATTTAATACGGCATAACATTTAATCAATTGTGATAATGTGTGGTTTCAAACGTACTCGCCAAAATATTTCACGTATAATTAATTTGAGATTAATCGTAAACTCACCACCTTCATCTTATCAAAAAACAGAATGGATTTTGATAAATTTCGGATCCACTATTTTGATGGCTTGGATTTACGTTAAATCTTAAGTCTTAAACTAACGAAATCTAGTAAATTATAAACATCACTATATGTAGTTACTTATTATTTAACATATTTAATAAAATGACATTTTTCAGTGCTTCAATACTATCGAAGCAAATAGAAAACTAATTAATATTGTCGCATGCCAACAGATATAGAAGATTTAAAAATACCAAAACATGAATAACTCTTTTTTTCTCGAAAAATAGATGATTCAAAATTTGTTCTATAATAAAATTTTCAACTTAAAAAGAAAAGATTAAAAAGTGACTTTAAGTAATAGAGTGTACTCGTTCAGAACAAGTTTTTATTAGATTTTGAGTTCTAAAATTGAAATCGCCCCTCGTTAAAAAAAAAAATCTTTCAAACTTGATGGACTTTGGAGTCCACTTCTAACGAGTTTCTAGTCAGCGCTCTTAGTCATTGGTAACTCAACGATTATATAATCAATTAGTATATACAATTGTTTGTTTAAAAAATAATTTGGAAAAGTTTGAATAAAAAACCGTTTAATAATTTTTAAAATTAAGACGTCTTTTTTCAATTTTTCACATAATATAGATGAAGAAAAATTATATGTGAAAGATGGGGGCCATTTCTTTTTAATTCCAAAATTAAAAGTTTCTTAGATATAATCGTATACAAGTACGAGTCTGTACCGTTTTTGATCTCTTTAACGAATATACTTATATTTTTTAATTTAAGAAAATACAAATTTTTACTCAGTAGATAATAGAAATAATCTTCTCGTCTCATTTATAGCCCACATTTGATAAATGAAACTTTTGCTCCGTTTCATGATACAGATCATGGAAAACGAATCTGAAAATCATGGTACCATAAATAGTTTATGTTCTATAAAATTTATTTATTAATTTATTTATATAATTTTAAGATTTCATAGCTTCAAAATGTTATAGTTATTTATAAAAGTTTCTATATAAAGAGATGCTCAATCATTCTGTTATCATTGACCAGAACTTGAAAGCGAACATATGTCGAATGTCGAGTTCACTTAAAACTGTAGCATTTTCAGTCGAATTCGATTTTCTTCAAGTTTATGTTGAAAGGGCCGGGTCAAAAGGCCACATACGAATACAATAGGCAAAAACCACGATGACAAATTAACTGTGAAGCGGAATGCTGGGATTATAAAAGGACAGCCCCCGTATCAAGGGCGCGTTGGAGAACCAACCCCAAAATATTTCTCCCGCGCTCGACGTTCTTTAAATTAAGTGAACTGGCTTATAACGCCCTTGTAAAATCTTCTGGTAGACTTCTCTCACATTTCGTTTTCGATAAAAAATGAATACATATATATATATACGAAGAAAAGCCCGAAATGTCCGCGGCGGATCAACCTCGACGACGAGGGGTCCGAGAATATTTTCGACGCCAATTTCGAATTCACCCTCGTTGCACTTCAGTTGAAATGTGAACTTGGACTGAGTCGATTTGAAAATCAGATTTGACGGTATAGCTTCTGGTTGGGCATTGAATAAGGTTTACATTCTCGGATTATTTACTTTTTTCTGTTGTTGATGTAGCATAACAATTTTTGTTGTTGTTACAATTGTAAAATAAAATTTTGAACTCCTTTGCGTTTCTCATTGTCATAAAGTGACATTCTTCTTCAAGAAAAAATGTCAACAGGAAAATAATTTTATCGATGGGAAACTGCGCCATCTGAAGAAATAAGAAGTTATAAACAAAAATTCATTTGATTTTCATATTATAAAAAAGAGTATAGATAAAATCAATAAAAACTTCGTCGCGTCATCAAGTCCAATATCAAGTTAATATAGTAAGGTAATAATGATAATGATTAGAAATCAAGGAGAATCTAAAAATTTTAGATAATGAAATGGGCAATTCTTTAGAGAGTCGATTCGCGACGAAATCGGCGATCTCGCGTAAGGCATGTGGCAAATTGTCGATTGCTGCGAGAGCCTGAGAGAAGAGAAGATCAAGACTGTGAAGATCAGCGGCTATTCAATTCAGGGCGAGAGACGGGAGATAAGAATACTAGCCAATTGTGTGAAAGAGAGCGAGAGAGAGAGGCAGTAGTGGGGTAATCTGCGATTCAAAGAGAGCGATCCATCTTGAGACTTGCCAGGATTCAATCGTCGGCATTTGTTTGTGAAATCAGTCCCACAAGACTTATCCTCCTTTTTTCTTGTCTTTCTCTCTTTCACTCTTGCTATCGTTTTCTCTTTCTTTTTAGTTTTCTACCTTTTGTTTCAGTAAAATCATTTTCAGGGTCTTCTACTGTATATACTTTGCCTCTGCACTTCTCTTACTATCTATACCTCTATCTTTTTAATATTATTATACCTATTTTTGTTGTTGTTATTATTATTTCTATTCTTTATCATTTTCTATTTCAATATTATGTTAAATGTTTTTTTTTTAAATTTCGTTAGTAGATTTTGAGTTTATTATAATGATAAAACAAAGTAATTGAACTTCCATCTATCCATCCATGGATAATCATAAACATCAACTGTCGGAATCATTGAATGACCAATCGATGAGATTGCGAATAGTCATCATAAACTTTAGCGATTACGAATTCGAACTTAAACAATGATATTAAATTTCGTTATAATTGCACAAACTATTCACATCTTTTCTGTTCGTTCACATGATTTTCGAATGTTTACTATCGTATTTTAGTTACTGCGTTATTTACATCTCTTGCATTCACCCTATATTTCTCATAGGGACGTAATTTATGTCCCCTTCGCTTAGGACCAAAACTTCGTTTCGAGAAATGAGAAACGTTGTTCGCCGAACGCGCAATTAATTTCCGTTTCACAATTCGCTTATTAGATCGGCAGAAAATCCATTTTTCGAGTGCTTTTATACGTCGTTCATTTATTCGTCAATAACATAGTGAATTTACGAGACGAATTTCTGTATACATACATGCTGTTTACTGCACATAATGTATGATATTAAATATGATGATATTCAATGTTTTTTATATATTAACATTTGTCTTCGTTGTAATGTTTAGTATCGACGAGAGCTCATTGGTCTGTATTAACATAACTTTCAAAATCCCTGATATATTGATTATTATTGTATATATCTTCAATGAAATGAAATGCGGCGACACGATTTTCAAACAATTACAAAACATACTTTTTTGACATTTCGTAAGCGATGATCGATTTTACTCACTATATAGGGCCAAAGTGGCGAAACCGATCCCCGCGCATAAAATATCTTATACAACACGTGCGAAATATCGATCTTTGAAATGAGTGTGATTGTAACACTCGCTTCGCTCGAGTGACATACTTCACGCTCGTGAAAATCAATAATTTCGCCCTTGTTATATGTAATATACTATCCCTGACATTTCAATCAGAAAATGTTTCAATCTCTGAAGTTTTAATACTTAAATGATAGAAAACTGATGTATTGTAGTAATTTAATTTCTACATAAAATAATATACATATTTGTTTGTCAGCAAAATGAAAATAATTTGTCGAACCCAATTTCAAATGCAGTAAATTACCTCATTTTCCGACATTTCCTGTCCGTCAGCAATCTATCTTGATGTCGCTTGTCTCATTATCAAAGGTTATATTTATCATTTTAGTTGTGAACATTTGAAAATGGAGAATTTTGATACTTATTGATTGATTTGTTGTCAAGTTTAAGAAATCATGGCGTTGATTATTTTGACGAGTGGAAATTAGACCAATCTTTGCAAAGGTTGAATTTTCAACCTGTAAGAGTGACATTTCATTCTATTTGAAGTGTAAATTCTCAGACTTTCACCATAAATAGATTGAATTTACACGCCAGAAAGTGTGAAATATCCCTAATAAAGGGAAAAATTCCCTCGAGTGATTAAATTTTTACTCTTTACAGTGAAATTTCAACTTAAGAAATTTAGAAAATATGCCGCCCATCTTTATATTTTTAAACACGAGAATTCACAATAAGTAAGAATGTAAAAAAATAGACGGAAACTGTTGACAAATATAAAAAAAAAACTTAAAAATGTTCGTAATATATGTTGAAAAAATTAATTGTCCTGTTTAATGTAAACACGAAACTATATTTTTGTATTATCAGTAGTTTTTCAGTTGTATATTTCATTTTATATAAGAACTGTCAATATACTACTGTTTATGATGTGTCTACATTAAATAGTCATTTAGAGTGCAGGCCAGAATCGATCATCATTTAATATATGAATCGAAGTTTTTATCATCCCTTTACTTGTAAGATACTGACATGTTTGTAATTAGGTACATACTTTTTTCGATTGTTTTTCACGTGACCATCGTGTAAAAACGCGTGTGTGTGTGTATATATATATATATATATATATAATTTCCAAAATTATCTCATAACTTTTTCTACATTTGACGAAATGAAAATTGTAGTAGAACAAATAAATGTTTCATATTTTCATTTTTATATCAAATTTCATACATTATATATATCTGACGAAACATTTTTACGGACTCAAGAAGAATATTGTTTGTAAAGTTGCACGAGTATAGTTATTTATTGCTTCGTATGACGTCATCGGATTTGGAAATGCAAAGCTCAAGGATCTGCATAATCGAGGAGTTAATGAGGTCGTATATATTTATATTTGGTGAGCAGGGGCGACTTTTATCGTTTTCCATTGGGGTGACTTTCCGGAATAAAGTCGCACCGTAAGTAAAGCCTCACTTTTTCCGACGTCGCGGAAAACAAATTGCATTTTTCGGTCTATCGTATAAATACATTGGGTGCTGTTTATTTATTTATTTAGATCGTTGTCTATCGGTAATAAACTTTTTTTTTTTCCTAATTAAACAATAAGAACAATTACATTGAAGTCAATCATGTTCAAAATTGAAATTTTATTGATGATATAACAATAAACCAATATAGTTTTTAATTGTGTTTTAACGAAAAGCAAAAAAACGACTTATTTTCTGAATATCTTAATATCAAGAGTAACACGTATATAATTGATTTTTATCATCTAACTCTATCTGAAAATTTGACATTTATAATTATTTTTGTTTCTTTTTTAAGTTAAGTTTGTTTTTCATAGAGGTTAATTCACTTCCTCTAGAATTTTCAACAACGGCTTACTAGGTATAATAATCTACGACCATGCTCATGTAATTGAAAATACACTGGTCGACAGTGAACAATCAGAGTACACTTTTCTATCGTAGTTTTTCGCGCTGAATCCGAATCCGTTCGCAGATTTTTCCATCACCATCCATTTTTGAGATATTCTTATTATCTCTGCCAAATTCGTGACTTCCATAATTTGTTGCACTGAAAGGAAACATGATAATTAAACAACTACCTTATTAAGTTATTAGTTCGCAAATATGTGTTAATTTTTTTAAAAACATAAAAAATTGATGGTTACTGTTATCACTGAATAAAAAATATATATTAGGATAATTGCGTGTTAATTTAAACTATTCTGAGTCTACTTAACATTACTGATTTTAGAGATATGCTGTTTTACTTCGACTTCGGTATTTATTTTTGATATACGAAACAAATATGAAGAAAAAAAAAAACGAAAGTGCATGAATCTTTTGTCAAGATCGTTATTTTGAATGGCATTAAGAAAATGTTCTAACATTTTTTTTTGCAAAAATATGTGAACAACATTTTTAACGGTTTTTGCTTTTGTTTTTCATAAATTCGTTCTTCTAAACGCATTTCTATAATATGTCTTAAAATGAGTTGTAAACGATATGCCCTCGATATGTTCGCTAATGGAATCTATCATACTAGATTTTATTTACTTATTGTCTTATTACAAAAATGTCGGTCGATGTGACAAAATATATTCTTTTTTTTGTTCAAAATCGCTCATAATATTTAAGTTTCGAGAGAATAGTAATTCTATTTGGATGCAACTCGTTAGTCTTGTTTTTTTTTTTGGGGTAGATGATTGCAAATCTGAGATTAGTATAGTTAAATTCAAGATGCAATCATTTCGATGATGGGTTAAATGTATAAGTATATAATAATGATTAGTATATAATGATTAGTCCAACAATACTTTGTTTCCCTGTGTAAATATTTAATCAAACAATTGTGGAACCGATTTTAAAACTATTATCCCAAGCAGCAAATCAGGTCGAAATTACCTCTTTTCGACCTGATTTGCTGCTTGGGATGAATTAAACCAGATAGGTTTTTGTGAAAAACCAACGTAACAAACACAGTATAAGGAATTAAATTATTATACTAAGAGATGTAATAACATATTGACGTTTCTATAGTCGGGCACATTAATTTTATAGAATATTATTGTTGACATTTTAACAATCACATTCAATAAAATTGAATGGCAAAATGATTTATTAATGACCGATAACAAAAGTAATTAAGTGGTTTTCATGAAATTTAGAAATAATAGAAACTGTTGGAAAAGCCTGTGAATGAGTTCTTTCGAGAGCCGAATTACTCGTCATACCCTCGATCGAGTTCGACGAATATATAAGGAGAGTAATCATTTTTTTTTCTGCAATTCGAAAAGAGAGTCAGTGCTCCAGAGGGGATGTTGTAGAAAGACCTGGGGTCACTTTATAGGATCTTCGACGCAGGCCTCCCTTTCCCATATGAGTTCTCACCCTGAGTGAACACTGATATAAATGCATGATTTTATATATTTAAATATATTTATAACTATAACAATCTACTCTATTTTTTACGTGTACTTGAAACTATTCAAAATTCGTTTGATATACACGTACATATATATAAATGTAAATTTTATCATTATATATTATCGACACTGCGACTTACAATATTTCTTATTTATTTTTTTATAAATATATTAATCACGAATTATACATTCCAATATCTTTTGACATGTGAAAATCTTTATCGATAATCTAAAATAAATAATAACATATACGTATTTCAGTATGTGAGTGTGGTTGCACGTGAAAATACGTGAGTATGTGTGCAGTATTTCATATGTAACAATTTGTATAAAAATTCGCATAGAAAATAATAACTTACAAAATCAATAAAATTTAAGAAGCTTATTAACCAAGCCAAAATTGAAAGTAACATTTACATAAAATATAAAACTTGTTACTTGTTACGTAAATGTTACATAGTTGTTACATAGTTGTGATATTACTGTCAAAATTGTGCTTGGTGGGAATGTATTTTAATCATTCTTTATTTATTCGATTATATACATATTACTATATACTATATATATTTATTCTTTTCTTGCGTGTTTTTCCACAACATACAAACACACAGAATGAAACTCTGTGTGTGTGTGTAAACAATAAAAAGTTACAATTAACAAAACTTAATTTTACAATATAAGCTAACATGTAGTCATATAATAATTAGTAAAAAACTATAGTAAAAATGCTACGTGGTTTTGTTACATACTTGTACTTTTGTCTTTCATGCCAAGTCTGGTACGCATGCGCAGTCATGATTTATAACAATTCGAATCTTCTCGTTATAGTCATATATATATATATATATATATATGAATAGGTAATCTATTCGAGTTTAGAGAGTATGATAACATGTAATATAGCGTAACACTTAAGGGGGGTCTACAGTAGAACATATAGTTACTGACTATCTCAGAATAGGAAAAGTTTAAATTAAAAATGATTGAAACGTTTTTTGCAAAATTGGATTCTGGTATATTGGATAGTTCTGTACTATATAGTTCTGAACATAACATCAGATACGACCTGTATAAAAATACAAGTGAAATTTGTTTAAAATGAGAACTGCGCGTCCGAAATAAATTCTTATTCCTTGTCTCTGCGTATCAGAAATAATAATTAATATCGGAGAGCTCTCACTCAATTTTGAACCGATTACCGATACATATATATATATATATATATATATATATATATATATATAAAATTATCTTTCGAGCGTGCAAAGTTTGAAAAAACGTTTCAGTCATGTTTAATTTATAGTTTTCTTATTGCGAGGTTAGATCGGTAATTGTCCTACTTTAAAGCCGCCTTAATAAAAGGCATATTAACCTAAATTTGAAGTAATAACTTGTATTAGTGCAATAATGCTTATCAAAATGCAGTGTTCCTGCAGCGAATTCAGCGATAACGATACGTCTTTTATATATATATGCGTATGTGTGTGTATGCGTGATTGTGTAGGTATCTGAAAAAACAATTTCTAATACGGGAACATTCAGATTTGAACTTGATACTATTATTTATTTTCAAAAAATGCTTAAAAGTTCAAATGTACACGAATGGAAAATTTAGTTTATAATTATTGTAGAAAAAATTAGATTTCTTGATGATTTCGAAACATTTCTAGAATTAAATATATAAAACGATATATAAGAAAATGAATATCTTGTGTAAAGTACTTAACAATATGATATCATTTTATTACTATATTATTATTAACATGATTATAATCATACTTCTTCATTATTTTTCTGTCTTGTTGCATTTTTGTATATATACTGTCACTAATTAAATTTTCCTCGTAATACATATAATATACGCGCACACACACACACATACACGTATATATGTATATTCTTGTCATTGCGAACAAGTTTCCGATTTCGTTATTATTATATATATAAAACACATGGCAGTATAAGCGTGTGCGGCATACGGGAATGAAAAAGTTACGCAACAGAAATTTATTCAAATCGGAGTCATGCTTAGGCAACGTCACAAGATGGCTCCAATGAAAATTAGGTAATAACACTCTCTGCTGGAATTCCGAAGACAGCGTCCTTCTCAGTCACAGCGTCACAGGTGCACTATCGCGCACGCGTATTGTCGGACTTTCAGTCCTGATATCTACTGATAACGGTGTGCTCGTGTACCGGTTGTAAATAACTCGATGTCACAAAGTTTTGCATCGATATAAAGTAGTGAAACGTGAAATAAAACGAGTTGCAATAGTGAGCAATATTTGATTACATAAACCGGTAAATTTTTGATACTATATTTTCTATGGTTGTGCGTGTTACATTGTGATAGGTTCATGTTACTTAGTAGTGGTGCATGCAAATCAGTCTGTAGTGAACAATGCACGTAAAATATAAAAGCTACGAATGAATACTATATTAGAAAAATGCTTATTTTATAATGTTAATTGTTTAAAAGATTTGAAAATTGATTGTAAAATGATAAATTTTATAATTAATTTTAACGAATTATAAGTATTATTAACTAATATTCGTTAATATTTAATGATATATATATATATATATAGTACAAAAAATCATTTGTAAATCTTATTCAAAATATAATATTTTGTAACTTCAAAACAGATATACGAAAATAGGATAATTCTTTTAATAATTTATTAATAGTTTATAAATCTCATTCAATATACATTTATATTTTTCAAAAATATCCAATAATCATTATACGTACTTCGTGCTGAAGTTTCATTTTTTATATGAACAATTACAAAATTTAAATGAATTAATATAATCGATAATTGACATTCAATGTTTAAAATGTTTCTTTACAGTACTATAAAGTAGAAATTATTTATCGCTTGTTTATAAGTAAGGAGGATAAATTTTATCGATTCATTCTCCTCAGAATAAATTAAAAACTAGTTTTTTGTACGTTTCGTTTCAATTCTATAAATAGCGACGTAGTGATCTATTAAATGTATTGTCATTATTTTGCAAATTTTTTGTAATATATATATTACAAATTTGGATTATAAAATAATGTATAATTTTTATTTGTTACTCATTTGTCGTTTATGATTAATACGTACTAATTATTTCATGTAATGAATATATATATATATATATGTATATATATGTGTGTGTATTTTTTAACAAGAAAAAAATTTTGAATAGATACGAAAATTTTAAATACTTAAAAATTTAAATTAATGTAAACATGATATCTAACATTTTTTACCCGTAAATATAATGGATTATTAAAATTTTAATTATTTCTTTTCTTTTCGGTATATTATTAGTAGTGCACAGTTTTTAATCGAATAAATAAAATTTTGAGGTAATAAATGTGTTTCGATCAAACGATGATTTTATATTGTTTCAGGTTTTAAATCTTTTTTTCTTTACACACTGACATGGCAGCTAGAATAAAACAGCTGCTTTTGAAGAAGGAGACACGTGATTATTTCTTAAGGTATGAACATGATTCTTGTTTCTGTTTTAATATTTTAAACTATCTACAAGTTAAGCGTATTGAAATTAACTGCGGAAATATTTGTTAAATGTTGCATATCATCTGCAGGGTATAACATTTTTCTGTTCATTCTGTATATATTTTTAACTTTATATTGTCAAGTTCAACAAATTGTTTCTCACTACTGAATCGCGATCCTTTTTGTTTCTACTCGTATAATAATGGTAACAGAAAGAAAAAAAATAATAATAATATTCGTTAAACATATTGACTGACAGTTATAATTTGGGAATTACAGATTGAAAGTAATTAAATTAAAGACTTCTACTATAACAAAATTATTGAAAAGTTCTTGTTTATTCAATTTATATATGAGATGCTTTCCCTACTGAAAATTCTTGTATGGGATAACATGTGGGAAGTTGACGTGAAAACCCACATACGAAAATGTTGCTTTTTGGAATAAAAAAAAGTGGGATATTTTCTTAGACAATTTTAAACAAGAAAGAAACATGTTTTATTGTAATAGAAATCCTTAATGAGATATGTTTCTTTCTTTTTTAAAATGTTTACTGTGCCACTCATTTCTTTTTATCGGAAACTATTTCTCACCTTTTATTTAAACGATTTGCATTACTGATGGTTTTATAGAAATTTTATGCAATTTTAATTATTTTTTAATGAAATTATTAATGAAAACCAGTTGATAACCTATTATGTTTATATAATTATGTGATATTGTTGCAGTACTCATTTTTGGGGTCCGGTAGCTAACTGGGCGATACCCATAGCTGCCATTCGCGACACACAAAGAGACCCAAAATATATTAGCGGACCCATGACAACTGGTTTGTAAAAAACGCAATTTTCTGAAATTATATTCGGAGAGTTAACGTGCTTAATCAAGTTACTCGCAAGTCAAATGAATATCCTCCGGAATATTACGTCTAATAAATAGGAATTGTATTTATTTATTTTTATATTATTCACTAACAAACATAAACAAAATCGATTATCAAACTCTTCATTGAAGTTGTTTTAGGATTAAATCTTTCACTTTCTGCATAAAAATGATTATAACGATATAAAAGTAACATAAATGAGGGGTCGGTGAACGAAAAATATGAAAATTAGTTAAAGCTTTATTATTGTTTATTTTATCATTGCAATTCGACCTAATCATTTACGTTAGATTCCGTATATTGTACGTTTTTTCATTGTGTATTATATATCAGATTGAAGTTTCGAGTTTTGTAATTATAATGATCACGATAATTACAAGTTGCGGTGATCGCGATGCACATTTTTAAAACTAATTGTCTCGTTCAATTGCACATTCTCGGTAGTCATAATAATTCAGTACATTGTACATAAATTTAAAGTAATAAATCATATTACGGATTTAATTTTACCTCGTTATTGAAATAATTAGTTTTGATAATACGTTAAAAGAAAGAATCTTTCAATGAAACAGTATGACATGATTAACTGCGAAATACTAAGAGGATTTTTTGAGGCAATTTCTAATCTTGTTTTGATGAAGAATTATAACCACACGCTATGTAGAAGTTTTCGAATCTAAAGTTGTATCAGACACGTTAACATTTAACCGAATCATATTTAATTCACCGACTGTAGTCATTTAAATAACAATTCTACTTTTTTCTTTTAAATTCTAATTCTACGAATGGGGGGAATTATACTATGAAGTTCTTCAAGCTTTAAATCCGGATCTGCCTGTCAAACATTTTCTGTCACAATATTTTCGAAAAGCGGGATTTATCAGATTGGTATTCTAAAAAATAAATTTCTAAAAAAATGTGATATAAAAGACGAATTTCAAAAATATCCGTGACATGTATGACCATGTATGGATATGACCTAGTAGAAAATAAGACCAGTTTATGGCCATCTTTTCTGGCCTCTACTATGTTAAAAGTAATGGAGCCCAGAAAAGATGGCCATAAACTGGTCTTATTTTCTACTAGGGTATATATTACATATAATATATCTCATTATTAAAACGCATATATTTTTAAAGAAATGTAATATTCATAAAATATTTGTTCCAGCTCTGACCCTTTATTCGGCAGTCTTCATGAGATTCGCCATAAGAGTCAACCCACGAAATATGCTTCTTTTCGCGTGTCATATTGCCAATTTTACCGCACAAATTACGCAAGGCTGCCGATTCATCGTTTATCACCATCAGCTGAGAAGGCTAAAAGCTCAAGAAAAATGATACCCTAATAGGCAAAAACAACAATTGCAGCGCATAATAATATTTAGGGAGAATCAAAATATTTTTCAACGATTGCATAGTATAAAGTGATCAATATACGTTATCATATTGCGTGTGAATCGCGACCCGAGCATAATCATACCACGGGTCATTTGACTAAACTGACCATGGGGTATACATATGTATATATATAAGTGTAATTACCGTTCAACGATATTTGTACAAACACCAACACACGTGTATTTCAAGAATACTTTATTTTATATATGAATTACTTTATATGCGTTTGGCGACTTGTGACAGGGAAAAGTTTGACAAAGGTTGTAAGAAAGTGTTTAACTTAATAATAGTATTCAGCGGACACAATTACAGAGTTCAGATATTCGTATTTAGTTGAAAAATAAATAGTTCGTTGTAGATATATTATTAAATCGTTTATTATTTCAATTCGCACCATATTCAACTATTTGGAAATTATATTGTAGATATATTCTTTGATTATTATACGCCTGACCTAGCAAAACCTAGCCTAATCCGGCTGTATAGGTCCTGGATACGAGATAAGGAGGTCGTGCGCCTAACGCATCGTGATTTTTACGTTGATCCCCTTTGGGAATACATTTCTAAAATGGGAAAAATTCTTCTTTTATTTAAGATCAACATTTCTTTTTTCGTCTAGGATACGCAGTATAAGCGATTTGAAAATTTGACGAGTAAATTAAATATAGTATTTAAACAATAATTTCGGTTAACAAGTAGAACTATTCTTCAATTTCACTATGACATTTGTGTATAGCAAAAAATTATTAATTATGCAGAGAGAAATATGTGGTATTTACTTCACCAAAAAAAAAAAAATTGTTAGTAATCGCATTTCTTGTTATATACATGTGCAGGCTATACTTACACATAAATAACCAGAATACTTATAAATATTCTTATCTTTGCCATTGCATCAACGTTATCATTATGTAACACTACCTTCAGTTGTGAGACGTATTGTTTCAACAGCAGCGCTATTCGCTATTATGATAAAGGTAAATTACAATGTTTATGAGTAAATAAAGGAACATACCAAACATACCATGATGCCAAAGTTTGATTTTTTTATATTTTATTCTGTCAAATTAAGACAACTAAAGCTGATACACAAGGTTATACCGAACAATTTGAATGCATTACTATTTGTAATTTATTTACTATTGATTATGATGAATTTTAATCAATCTCTGTTATTCTAATACTATTAATGTTAGTATCATAATAGTTTATTTTTGTTTATTTCATATGATATTATCGTATTGTCATTATTAATAGTACCATAATGCTGAGGCTCGCCTTTTGGCATAAGATAAATGTATTTATACTTTCATTTTTCATTAAAGTCGGTTATTATATATGTATATATATTTAGACAGAATTCAACATATACGTATTTAACTGAAATTAAATATTATCATGATTATCAATACTGTTTACTTGTACGAGATCCATCTGATCTTGTAGACCCAAAACCAGTAAGAAAAAATGAAAAAAAATGAAAAAAAAAATAAAAAGAAAAAACTAAAAATAAAAAAGTAAAAGAGAAAAAAAAAAAAAAAAAAAAAAAAAAAAAAAAAAAAAAAAAAAAAAAAAAAAAAAAAAAAAAAAAAAAAAAAAAAAAAAAAAAAAAAAAAAA
>JAPYZR010001425.1:6022-27535 GCA_030522945.1 Trichopria nigra
TGAGATATAACGATATATGACCATATGTATACATATATAATTATATCAGGTCAAAATCCATATATAATTATATATCGTTATATCTGCAACATATATGATACAGATATAATCATATATGATCCAGATATAATCTTACATGATTCAGATATAATTATAATTATCCATTTTTTCCCGGGCATCTCGTTGATATTTAAACACAACACATTTTTAACGTTTTCGATCATTTTTCGTGGCCCTCTTCAGACTTTTCCTTTAAATAATGTACAAATGCAATATACATAAATATTTTTATTATAATTAATTTGCTCATTATACTTCAATCGATGTTTTATCTATATCTTTTAAATATATATAATTATTTCTTTAACGAAATCATTCTCACGGGAGCTAATCACCGGCAAAAATGCGAATTTCTTACAACAAATGAAACAAACAGAAATCAATACTCGTCCCGCTTTGAAATAATGAAACCGTGATGAATCGACGCGAAATCAAAGTTTACTAATTAAAATATACAATGTTCTGACTTTTGGTCGCTACGTGACGAACAAATTCGAGACTTAATATGCATAAGCAAATTCTGATCTCCATCGTACAAATATTTTAATGTAGACGAAAACTATCGACTTTCCACTTCAGTTCAAAGAATCCCGGTGTATGTTAGACGGAAGGGATTCGATACTTAATGTTTTCTAAAGTGTGCAGACGTGTGTGGCATATTTCTAGAATATGTAAAGGGACGTGGAAAATCTTGCACAAAGACGTGGTAAATAAGAGCCATGTTGAATTATTTGACACCGAGTGCAGCGAGTGAAAAGATCTTGACGATTCCCAGGGTATTGTGCTTAGATATTTTCGAATAAACAAATACTTTGTACGATATATTACTAAGTATCCATCACCCCACAAGACGAGTGGTTTCACTCTCCATACTGCAGTTGTTTACTTTGAATTGACGGAATTAATGAAAATCTTGTATACGTTTATGGGAAAGATAATTAGGAGATTTAAAAAATGTAATGCTTTCAAATTAAGACATTGTGATACTATTTTAACTAAAAATATATGTATAATTATAATGTGTATTTTAATCATCGTTGACGATATCAATTTAAACAAAAACATTAAGATCTACCTTCGAAGAAATTAGTATCATAGATGGAATAAGTGATACAAATCGAGTTTAAAATAAATATAATTAAAAAAAAAACAAAATAATTTATTTTTCAAAAAAATGTTATAAAAATAAATCCATAAACCATTGTTTTATCATTTTTTTTTTTTTCGATTTTTGATATCCTTATCTCCCTTCCGTCATTTAAATCGAAAGTGCTGTCATTTTTTCAAAATTATAAATTTGATCTGTTTTGATATTTTTTCATTTCCTTATTCAATCTATTGTATTAATTTAAATTCTATTCCAAATTTTATTTAGTATTATTATCGATAATTGGAAACATTTTTGTCAATATTAAACTTGATCAATATTAAAGTGCTAATTTTTTTTGTTCGAAATAGCTAACCCGAACATTTTTTAAATACAATTAAGTACAATTGTTTTTCAAATTGTTTTATCTTAGGTATATTTTATCGTGAAGAATCGAATGCAAAACGAACATTCTCATCTTTATGCATAGTTTTTTCTTATTCTAGTGAAATTTGTGACAAATTTCATAATCGGCTTTATTTCTAATATTCAAAATTAAAAATCGCATTCCGATATTGGCCGCCCCACTAAATTTTTTCTTTTAAATTTTTATTTTATTTTTTAATTTTTCTTCTTAAAATTACGAAGAATATTTGGGGTGACAGATGTTGAGCAAATAAAGATTTATATGCAAATGATTTATTTTAAAATAACAAAAAAAAGAAGGCCCCTGAATTTTACGGTTACTCGTATAATCCAGGGGCTATATATCTGCAATGTTCGAGTATCAATATCTCCGGTATTAATAATCCTGCAGAAAACAGGTTTCGCACTTTTTAGAGTATTGCACTGTAGACTAAAATTACTAATATCTATTCATTAGTTTTAATAAGTATATCATTAATAAAAATACTAATATATATTTAATTAATTATAAATCCGAAAAGGACTTCATGGAGAAAATAGACAAAAAGTTTTGACTTATTCAAATGTAGAACTGGCAAACAAAAATATTCAAAACAAAATCGTTGAAAATTTCGCGGGCCTTGAGAAAATCATTTTAAGTTAATAATTGTATTTGCTGATAAACTAAAATGATTCCAAGTCGCATTTTTCGTATTTACGCATTCCCTGAATTTCGATCACATAAATTACTATATGCGATCTTTTACCTGAGTTTAAGTTCAGTTTTATTTCTCGTAAATTACGAAAATTTATTGTGCCTACTCGTTCGAGGTCACCGCTAACTTTCAGACCTGTAAGCGTCAAAATCCAGACAGACTTTGAAATTTCTAGGCATAAAAACGATTTAAATGTAACACCGACAAGGCAGAATATATTCGTTTTTTTTTTTTAATACTAAAATTCAGGTGTTAACGATTAATTATCATTAATATGAATAACTTTACATTTATTACTTGACGAATATTTCTTTTGCGTCGCCGCAAAACGCTTTATTTCTTCTACCGATGTCAAAAAAAGAGCGTGTCTCTCGCTTGACATTTCTAGACTGGTGAGAAATATTCATATAATTTTTTTGTGCATTTTCAATCATTAGTCTGTTTTTTATATAGGTACATCAATAAGCAATCGTATATGATGTGTATTTAATACATTTTCATAATATAATACTATCAAAATTTTGAGAGATAATGAAGATTATAATATCTTGCCCATGGACGAATGAAGGAAAATTGAACAAATCATGAACATCCTGAATTGATTGGGTGTAATTGAAAAATAGTAATAGATGGAAAGTATACAGTAATATTGGGCGATTAAACCCTAAAACATTCCAAGGGCGTATTTGCATTTATTTTTAGAATAAATCAATAAATTGAGAAGTGTGGGCACTCAAAAGAAATCCTTACTTTCATTAGTTTACTTTTGATCATTTCCTTTTAAAATCATACTCCAAAAAGGACCAATAATCACCTGATGTAGAATATAGTTAATATATATAGTAAAATCTATAGTAAAATATAGTTATTATAATAATTTTTCAATTCCCACAAATTTCCCGAGAGCTGCTCGTCAATTTTTAAATGACGATAAAAATGTCGACTTCTTTAATAAATACCGCGAGCAAACTGTTCAATAAGTCATTAATTTTCATACACTTTGTGACTTTTTTGGGACCATCAACGTCCCCGTCTGATTTACCGTATCGCAATATATCGCGAATAAATAAATGAAATAACGATGTAGGTGTTCGTTTTATGTTCGATTTGAAATTCCGAATCTGATAATTTTACAGAGACACGCCGAAATATTCGTACCAGCTCGTGAGTGGTGAAAGGTCCCTGAAAGGTTCGAAATGGTAGAAGTCTACTCCTAAATCTTTACAGCATCATCTTTCGAGGTGAACGGCTGCACACGAGTCCAATTCAAATTCCAGTTATATCTCGCGAATATATCTAAGACGTTATTAATTTGCAGTTGCGATTTCTTTTTTTTTTTTCTAAACTTCATTTTCTCAAGCTTTATCGAAATGCGACATTATGAAGCTTTTAAGGGACTTCCTTAAATTCATTTCTCCGTTTTTGTAATCGGACTCCTTTTAGTAAAATAAATTCTAAAGAAAAAAAAAAACGATTGTGAAGTTCAAGATTAAATTGCAACGTTTAAATCACCGTATATTTGCGTCATTTCTTCAGGAAAAAAAATATTCGTACAAACATTTTTTTTTTAATTATCTCAATTTATGGATTTTTTTAAATTTTCATTTAATTTAAATTTTTTAATTACGTTTATAGATTTTTGTTATTTTTCTGACACATTTATGTATTTTACGATAACATTTATCTACCTTCCACATGTTTCCAATTTGTTAGGGTTTTTTTCATCGCATTGTCACGATGAAACTTAAATAGAAATTTAAAAATATCTCCATTTTAATTTAAATTTATGCTTTTCAAAGTGAAAGAACATTGACTTATTGATAACAAAATATTGAATAAATGAATGAAAATAAAACAAATTAAGTTATAAATTTAAAAAAATTATTTAACCCTTTGCGGATGCTCAGCGTCCCACCTATTTTCTCTCAGTTTTTAAATAATTATTAGTCTGTTTTCATCTACGCAATCGGGTTTTTGAGTTAATTATGTTAACAAGATGTATATAATCATAAAAAAATTTAAATATAATCAATTGTCATTAATTGTGAATTATTATAAATAAATAACCATGGAAAAATAGCAATAATTTCAGAAAAAATTCATTTTTGATTGAACGATTATATACATATATTTGTATGAAACTATAGCATTATATGTTTTTGGGGTCGCTGATTACGAATCTGACGTCAGATTCGTAATCAGCGACCCCAAAAACCCCCGAGTAACAAATTTCGTTTAGATCAAGTAGCTTTTTATATTTCGGTCCGCCATCTTGGATCCGCCATTTTGAATTTGCAAATCTTAAGCCAGATTCGTGATCAGCGACCCCAAAAACCCCGGAGTAACAAATTTCAGATATTTTCCGTGTAATGAAAAATGTATGCTTCAAAGGGTTAAATTTTATTAAATTCGAGCCAATATTTCGTTATAATAACTTTCATCATTTATCATTTTCGTTTTATATTTGATTTGTTACGGTAAGATTTTTTTTTTTTTTAGTTCAATAGGATTCCAATTTGAATTTTCATGTTTATTATTATTATGACAAAAATAATGTGATTTTCATTAATTATAACAATTTTAGTACATTTTGATTTAAGTAATCTTGTCAAATTTGAATTGAGCCCATCATTTATTTTGTCTTACAAATTAACAACAGCTTGCTGATACCAAATTTCATGTCTGCAGATTTTTGTTTGATTTTAAATCTTATTAATTATTTATTGTTTATTTATAATCCCGTTTATTACGGTTGTGATTGTTGGAAAAAAATATGGCCCATGTTAAACAGTGGGTCGAGCTTTTACATGTTCTCCAAATGATAATGAGAGAGACAGACTTATGTAAATGCATAATAAATTCTTGTTTTTTTTGTTTATTGTACATGCTTCCGTTAATAAGCTGTCAAACAAAACAATTGTTTGAATTAAGCGAATTACAATTGGCTCGATGTTTGTGAACGTGTTTTTTTAAATATTGCTAAAAAATGATTGGAAAAATGACTGGATATAATAGGATTTCATTACCGACCAATTGACAAAATGGTACTTTTATATTATTATTTATTCCTCTTTTCAAAAATGACATTCCATTCCTGGTACGTGATGAACAACGTATAAAGTGACATCTTTGTATACATTAGATATTCGCGGATATAACCGTAAAACGTTTCAAGTGGGCACAAACGGTCTCTCTCTCTCTCTCTCTCTCTCTCTCTCTCTGACTAATACGCTTCTGTAGCTGATATTCGAAGTAGCAGACGTGGCCAAAATGTAAGTTCCACGTGTAAAATCATCGACTTGCATAATTACGAAAAAGGAGATCGCTGGTATACGGGTTAGCGCCACAAACGTTGTATATATATATACGTTCTGGCCTACGCACAAAGTTCGACGAACGCATTAGTCGGATATATAGTGATATTACCGACTATCTTTCGTATTGTGTGTACCTTATGTGTACATATTTAGGGATTCATTCAGGTGGGTCGATTACCCGCGGGTTCAAATATAGTTTAGAAACACTTATTTAATTGAGTAGGATATATGGCATAAGTATTATACGAGAAACCTTGTCGGTACGGAGTTACCATTTGTTTATGCCCAACTAACGGACGACGTATATAAGCGTATATACGATTAAGCATGGATATCTGAAGAAGCACTCCACTTACAATTGACATTAGACATAATAAGTTATGGAACACAGTACCCTTGTAAGCCTTTGCAGTCGCTTCCGAATGTAATCAAAGGCTTCCTGTGTTGATAACTATCCCTGTACGCGCGATAACTATATTGATAAGTAAACAAAAATGTTTTTAGTTTATATGTACACTGTATGTATATAACGTTTTTTTATTATAATGACAGCACATTTTTTGTGATCTATATTTCGAACGATTCAAAACAGTTCAAAAAAGTAAAAAAGTTACAGGAAAATGAATAATTTTTTGTTTTACATTTTAAATTTAAGTTTTTATAATTAAAGTTAAATTTACAGTCAATTTTTGTCAAATTTTCCTTACAAGTGTTCTGACAAATTTACTTATTTTCCTTAATAGTTGTTTTCAATTTTTTGGTCTTTTTTTCGGTCAAATTGTTCTTAATTTTTTCTGTTTAAATTTTAACAACTGTCAGTTTTTTTATTTTTAGATTCGTGACTTTTTCCATTCTGTGTGCAGTTTTATGAACATGTATTAAATCTGTCGTAATTAGTGCCGGCGACTTACAACTTTTATTTCTTATTTTGTTTCTTTTTTTCTCTTTCTTTTTTTTTCTTTTATTTATTTTTTTTTTCTTTTCGTTGTTCTTTTCACGCTGTTCTTTTTTTTTAGTTTATGTTTGTTTCTTTTTTGTTTGTTTCCTTTTGTTGTTCTTTCCTTTTTGTTTTCTTTTGTTTTTATTTCTTTTTTTGTTATTATTTTGTTTCTTTTTGTCTGTTATTCTTTTTTTTTGGTTAATTATGAACATTTGTACGAATTTCCGATACATAAGTGTTTTGCTCTATTCTCGTATACTCCACAATACTTTTCTCGTCTTGTTTATCAACGTCAATTGCTGTCCTCTTTAAATTTTATCAAATTTACTTTGCAATATTTTCAAATTTTATCAATCATTTTCAAAATAAATCAAATTTTTAGGTTTTTGGCCATTAACTATTGTTCTTTTCTCTCAGAAAGCACCATTTTGACAAATATGTAAGAATTACGTAACAACTATGTAACAGAGGGAGAGGATGCAGTATACCTCCATGTAAACAGAGGGTATACTGCATCCCCTCGTCGCAAATTATCTATAAGTTATAGATGCGACGATAAATAACTGAATAAAAAAAAAAAAACTATGTAACAGTTACATAACAAGCAATACTTATGGATATGTTATGTATAACTGTTACTTCCAATATCGATATTTTCCGCTCCCCAATATTTTCGTAAATTGTTCTTTAGTTTTTAATTTTATTCTGCAATGCAATTAGTGTTTGGTATATACATTTAAATTTTGTGAATTAATTGAATTAATTAAATTAATTAATTTCTCTATGAATATAGTTCTGTTAAATCATAATTTTTTTTTTTTACTATTCTTATCATGTCACATATTTGTTAAAAGTTGTCATCTTTTGAATTTTTGAATGTTCATTGCCAATGTTTATCAACTTCAGTTTTTTTTTTATTTGGTTTCCGATTACTGTCATTATATCAGCGATTTTTCGTCTATATTTGTCGTCTTTTATGTAATGTATTTTACATTCTTTTTTGTCAATTTTTGTTTCCTTTTTTGACTTTCACAATTTCATTTTATTAATCGTTATTTCTTTTAACAAGCTATTTCAACATCGTCGATTTCACCAAACTTAAACTTTTTATCCTTATCTCCCTCGTTCAAACATTATTTATTTTAATAAACATTTCAGTTTACTGAGAATGGGCAGTATCAAATTTGACCAAAAAACTTTGACGAAATTCAGAACATTAATCCTTCCTATAGCATGTTTATAAGTATAAGAGAGTTTACGTTTCTAAAAATATTTTGGGTAAGAGAGAGAATCATATTATAGAAATAAATGCCATTATTCTAATTTTTTACATTTGCAAGCATTTTCATGAAAATATTTTTTTATTTTTTTTTTCAGAACATGCGCAAAAAATGTACACATAATTTTATGAATTGATGCCTACAACCTTGATTTTTGGTCAATTTATTACAGTCCTTTTGTTAGGATCAAATAAATGAAAAATGAATAGCAAGTATTTAAAGCACAAATGTCATTTCAAAAAATCGTATAAAAGAAAATCGTAAAAGTGTCTTGAAACAAAGAGTTTAACTCCTTAAATTGGCTCAGGTCTATATATATATATATATATATATATATATATATATATATATATATAGATATATGCTAAAACAACTGCTTTTCACTTCTTCTAGAGCCCATTATATAGTAGAGAAAGAATGTTTTCTCTACTTGGAAGATATAAAATCCGTATCTGTTCACACGGTCTTGAATCTGGAGGGTTGGGAATCGTTTACATGGAATCTTCAGTCACGGAAACCTCAATGATACCTAATACCCACCACTATGATTTTCTATAAGTTCTATTCACACTGATTCGAAGCACTTTATTCATAAGTCGATTGCCCCGAAGTAATTGAACTCGTAATTTGTGCCTCTCTCTCTCTCTCTCTCTCTCTATAAACAAACTTTATTCAAAAATATTGATTTTTGTAAGAAAAATGAAGAAAAAAGTACAAATATTCTCTTGAAAACCACTTGGTGTGATTTTCTATGGTTCTTGATTCCTCGATGACTCATTCTTAACAAATTATTCCTCTTTTGTGTTTATTTACTCACGACGTTTATGTAGTACGTTTTTTAACTATTGGTTACGTACATATATATACATATTTTCGTATATTCTTAACGATTTAAAGTTCCCCCATTCGCGTATTTAAAATACCTCTATATACATGTTGAAGACCTCACGCAATTATGAAAGGAAATAAATTTTTTGTTTATGATTTTTGTTCTCTTTTGTTTTCACTATTTTTCATATTTTTGTTATTTTTTTTTTTTATGTTAATTTTTAAAAATTTGTATGACTTTCAAGCCAGTCTTCTACGAGGATCCGAACGCGTAATAAAATTGATATTTAATAAAAATTAATGAAAACCGTAACAAATTTGAAGATAACAAAAACATAAACTTTAAAAAATCAATAACGGAATGGAACGAAATATTTTCATATTTAAACATTTACAAGAATACAAATTTTTATGAAAATCAACGAAAAATGTATAAACAATATATGAAATATTGAACAATAATAGGCATTAATACGAAATACAAATATAATCAAGGACACGATATTTAATGACTAAGTCAATCGATTTATATTCACTTCC
Source organism: Trichopria nigra (assembly GCA_030522945.1). Taxonomy (NCBI): domain Eukaryota; kingdom Metazoa; phylum Arthropoda; class Insecta; order Hymenoptera; family Diapriidae; genus Trichopria; species Trichopria nigra. The sequence goes on from JAPYZR010001425.1 coordinate 15,196, forward strand.
CGCGATAGAAATTATCACGTGCGTATCGCTTAAAATGTGTCTAAAGTCAATTAAAAAAAAAAAAAAAAAAACAAATGAAAAATGAGGATACCTTGAATTTTTTTAAATTCATTTTAACTCTTATCGTTTGTGAAAAAAACAAGAAATAACATCCGAATGCGATTTTCTCTTTATTTTACGATGTGTGATTTCCGATCCACATTTCAATGTTCACTATACAATTGCCTTGAAAAAAAGACACTATTCACAAGAAAAAAGTTATGAAATGAAATGTATGTAAAAAAAAAAACGAATTAACTCCATTCCTAAATTGATCAATGTTTCGTTGTCGCAAAATCCCACTTTTATATATTTAAGGAATGTAACAATACGGATTATCGCATTTTGATCTCTTTATTCGTTTCTCGTTTTCATATTTTATTGTAATGCCAACCATATAAGAAAGTCAGACTTTTAATAAACTATTTTCTCGGGTGTGTTAATCTGATTTTGGAAATGAATGTATATAGAGTTTTAATTTTATGAAATACGCAATATACACAGGATAATTAAAAAGAACACGATACCACTTTTTATGGGGAACGAATACGCATGCTTGATAAAATTTAATTATTTTACGTTATCTTCGAATTTCATTAAAGAATGCACAGTCAGTGACACGAGCTGAATAATTAACCATCACTTTACTCTGAACTGTATTCGGTGCTTGCGAGCATTGAATCGTCATTTTTCGAAAAATGAAACTTTTCAAATTTCGTGTCTCAATTGACAGAATTTCCTATATTAAATTCAAAAATGTACAAATCTAATGGTCACACCATATTTGCATCTATTGGGGTATTATGTTTCTTAAGAAAAATGAATTATCACTTCTGAAGATAATTGACAATAAATTTTCTTCGATTGCAATCTATAAGTGAAGTACTGCGTATATATATTTTCGTGAATTAAGTCACGAATTAATCATCCCTTAGAATTTTCGTATTTACCACTACGATCAGCGATGATGACTGATCATTTTAAATAACGACCACGAATCAATCTAACATACTACTTTTTTTATCGACGAATCGTTCCAGAACATTGCATCTTAACTTATAGATCTATAGTTTTTTAATTCAATCTTCAATTTGGAAATATAAAAAGTGAATAAGTTGTTGATTTAAAAACAGATAGCTGCTGTAGGGTCTTCGCCCCAACGGCCTTCGTCAGCAGTCGCGCAGTACACGTGTACTTAAAGTATATAGTTGCTAGAATCGTTAAATTCGCTCTATTCGCTCCGCTCGCTCTATTATAGCTGAAATAGCTTTAATCGTATTCTACATGTTCTAGAATTTATTGGTTTTTTACTTCACTTCGTTATTAAGAAAGTGAAGATATATATCTTTAAATCTTTATTAATTCTCATTAATCCGAGATTTCACCTTTCAGATCCCTTGATCGGTCAATCCGCATATTGCTATTCTGACATGATATCGTGATATTCATCGATCAGTCAATCACGCTTTAATTGTCAACCTAGTATTAGTTTAAATCATTGAATCTTTGCTTTGCATTGATCATTCAATCAGTTATTGGCTATGATCAACCAAAGAGCTGTTTGCTTTTGAATAATCAGCCTTGTATTTACTTCAATCAGTGAATAACGTATTTTTATCTTGATCAATCAATCTCGCAGTGATTTCGATCATTTAATGTGGACTTCTCTGATCAGTCCAAATTGTATTTACGATAATCCATCAGCCTTGCATTTGCTAACTGTCAATCGATTCTAACCTCTGATGTATGTGATCAGTTATACCGTATTCAACACAAATATGCGATCAATATTTTATGCCTGATTCTGGATCCTGATAAGAAATATGCCATCCTGATCAATGATCGTGGATGCAATTCCAATAATACTTGCTCGGATGCATCAATAAAAACATAACTCTACGAATAAATCATTGAATGATCAGCGAACTATCGATCCGCTCTAGACAAACGGCAACTGAAGTGCATCCCCGATCCGAATCTTGATCCGAAATCCCAACTCTTAATTCAAATGATTTCAGAAAGGGACCGTGAGATCATACCGAGTGGCCCTAGCTGACAAAAAACGAATATTTGCCTACAGACATCGATAAGAACCCTTCTAGAAAAGGCCGTCGACGCAGAATTATTTGCGGCATAGGGGTCCGGGCAGCCGATCGTAATTGATTTTGCGAAGCGATCGAAACGAGTTACATGCGAAACTGAAGAACCCAAGGAAGATACGCGGCGGGCGGGCCCCGAAGAAATAGACTGCAACCGCATTTGGCCCGGAATGTCGTTGCCAATTGAATATGGCCGCGATATTCGCCGAGTTCCAGATCAAACCCCCCCACCCCACCCCCGTCCCCCACGTGAAGGAGGGGTGGGGGGCGGGGGCCCCTTTCTCTTTCTTAATAATTGTTCTTCGATGTATTCTCGACCAATGATACGCTTTTTCTGCATCGGAATCCGAAGGAAATTCAAAGCGAAACGACAAAGCCGCCGCCTTCGTCAACGACACAGCTGCACTTTTCAGCTCTTTCGACTCTATACACATAGAAATGTATGTATATATGTACACTAGGTACGAGTCGCGTCAAAAAAAAACTTACCGCGAATAGATCGTTACCGCCCCCATTGGGGGATTTTCAATCTTGGCGTAAAAGCGACGTTTCCGTAATAATTATTACATCCTGTTCCGCGTGGTACACGCTCCATGTGGGGTGGGTTGCGTTCTACGCCTTGTCGGCCAACGTTTCGACGTACGACTTTTTTTTTTGTTATTAAAGCTTTTCTGGCAAGTGGTGCCTTGTTTTTAGCCGGTCACTTCGACGCTTGATTACGAGACATTAATTTTTTACGATGTTTTATATACATATGTCGCTTCTATATATATATATATGCGATATAATTCATGGTGGATTCAGACGCAACAGTTGTGTAACGTGGAAGTAACTATCGTACATGTACACTTCTTCAATCCGTCTTCAATATATGGACTTGAACGCTGTTTCCTTTGTTTAACGATATACCAAAATTCGGTATATTTTCTGTTCGTTAACAACGTCAATTCCCCGTCAACCATCACAGAAGTTATGTCACAGTTATGTAACAGCTACTTTAAAATGTCCGCCTCAAAATTGTCACGCAGTTACATAACAGTGATTGTGACGTAATAGTTACATGGCAATTACGTCACAATCACTGTTATGTAACTGTGGCAATTTTGAGGCGGACATTTTAATGTAACTGTTACATAACTGTGACATAACTTCTGTAATGGATGACTGGGAAGTGAATGTCAAAAAAGATATATGTGTCTAAGAGGTTAAGTAATCGTACAAATGTATTATCCAACTAATGTATCGTATAAAAATATTATTTCGGCATTATGCGAATGTTACGTAACAGTTACAGCAACGAATGTTACGTAACTGTTACGTGTTCGATATATGCATGTTACATTCAATCGATCAGCAAGTATACATAATTCTGACAACGATGTAACGTAACATCAACGATGACACATTTACGTAACAAGCGAGAATAACGTAAATGTTATATAACTGTTACCTTCAATGTTTTCGTTCAATGTTTCAATGTGTATATGCACAATTGTGTCGGACAAATGTTACATAAATGTTACATAATTGTTACAAAGAATTTGAAATCTTTAAAAATAGCATTGTACCAATTTACGATTTCAATTACAAGAAGAGTGAAGAAGGGATTTAAAAAAAACGATAAAAAATACATTACATAGAAAATAGAAAAACGATAAAAGAATACAATAGATATATAAGGGGAAAAAACAGTTATGTATTTAAATCGCAAAATATACGAGTCATATACATAGTGTCTAACAGCTAGTCAAGAATATTACATCAGGTGATTCTTTTCAAGAAAAAAAAAAACGTATTAAAAAGCAGTAACAACTGCTAGTTTAATCATAGCGAATTATATTTAATTGGCCTTCGCGACCTATTTAAATGCATTGCAATGAGGGGCCATACTCGAAAATGTTGTATGTCATCGGTTTAGCTTTTGGCACAACACGGTATTGCATTCGTATATATATAGTCAGAAAGGGCCAACTATAAGAATAATTCGCTATAATTAACATCAATCTGTTGAAATGTTTGAAATTTTTCGTGGAAATTATGCGAAGAAAATCATCACACGCGATATTGTTAACGAATTGTTAGACATCTTTTATCATTGTTCTCTGCATCTAATTTAAAAATAAAACATTCCTAGTTTAGGGTACTTTAAAAAAGAATTATTAAAAAAATTTACTGATTATTCTGTAAATGACAATCATATATGATATATATATATATGCGTATGTGCGTACTGTGTGTGTGTGTGTGTGTATAAAAAAGATATACATATAATATGAAAAAAAGACATAACAACATTTGAACAGCATCTTCAACTGCAAAATAAAATGTAACACGGATTGCGGCAATTTGAAAATTGGAGAGTTCGTTCTTATTAAAAATGATGATTTGACGTCGTGCAGCCGACCAACGAGGAAGAATCATTGAAATTTATGAAGGAACCCACGTAGCGCGAATATGTCTTAGAATGTCCCCAGAACGTCTCAGAATGTCTCCAGAATGTCTGCACATTCTGGCGACATTGAGTGCTACGTGGGAAAGACCATGTTGTTCGTGTCGTCACGATAAAAACCGCTAGAAGCACTTTCAAACGTACACAGTTTCAAAAATCTGACCACTTCTAATGTCATCGTCTGAGAATAAACAAGAAGGCCATTTTGGGTCATTAAAGGCAGCAATCATAACGTGTGAGCAAAATCAAAACTTGGAGAAGTTCAACGCACTGTGTATTTTACGTTTAGGGGCAATATTATTACCAATTACAAATGCTCATGACGTTACGAAAGTTTAATCAAGAATTATAATGCGTAATAATGAAATTATAAGGTATAGTTACGTCGACCAATTGTCGTATACGTTGGATCGAAGTATTGAATTTGGTTAATTGACAACAACAAAAAATGACCGTATATATTTTGCCATCAAATGTTAACGTTTTAGACTGTAATAGATCTAAAAATGGAATAAAAAAAATTTTCTGTCCGTGATCTTGTACAGAATACGTACCGTTACCACGCGGTGTAGCTCACGAACGAAAATAGATATATCAAAAATGCGCGTGGGCTACAGTCGTAAGTTGGCTCAACTTAGATCTGATTAGGTTTTAGGATATTTCATATTAAAATGGCGGTGGGAATGACAGAAAAAAAATTATCACGAAAAAGTTTAAACACCCATTAGGTTTATCAACTTAGTAAAAAAAAAATTTAATTTAATGATTAATTGCTCAAAAATTGGGGGAAAAATACCGAATCGAAAGGTTGTTGTTTTTTTTTTTCTTTTTTTAATTGACCAATAAGAAGTCGAGACATTCACAAACTTCAACAAAATTATGTACTGAAATAATATAATTAAAAAATAAGAAATAAATAATATATATATATATATATATATATTTATTTATTTATTTATTTATTTATTTATCAATATGTTTACATTTAAATGTTTCAATTGCATGAGAAATATAAATGCAGATTATTTCGAATTAATTTGAAAGTCAAGTGTATATTAAAAAGCAAACTAACACTATAAATGTTACGGACACTGCAATCCGAGTGCATATACAAAATAACCAGTTTTTCTGGGAATCGCAAAGCCTATATGCAAATTATTTTATTATTGTGCAAATGATCTTGAATTTTACGAAATACGTATCGAGCACTATAAGGAATTCGATTAATAAAAAAATTATATTATCACGAACTGAATAAAGCTTATAATTATGAAGAATGTTTATAGAATATATACATGTGTATAACCCATTATATAATATAATGCACTTGCAAACATTAATTCTATTCATGCTCTCCATATATATATACTTTAGATTTTTACGTTTGAACGATGATTTGAAATCGTATTTCATTATTATTATTATTATTATTATTATCGTTGTAAAGGGTTTTGATACTTCTTAACAGACATGTCGATTTAAATCATTAATTTGCAATAATTATAACAAAGACATTAAATAATTAAACGAAACATATTATACGGTTCAATGTCCTCGAATATAAATATTGTCTCACCATCACAAATCTGGTGTCATTTAGGAAAACTAACTGGAATTCCCTTCACCACCCACTATATACTAGTATGACGCTTCGACTCCACTCGAAAATTCGAAACACCTACACCAACATTCGAAGTAAATTAATCCGAATTAAATTTGATAAATTTACAGGCTACTACTACTGCAGCCATAAATGATATTTAATTTTATTTACTTTTTTTACGCGAGCACACATCCGGACATTTTTATAATTACAATTTTCAGTTTGCCACGGAGGGTCAGTAAACATGGAAATTTGATAAAATCTTGAAAAGAATGTCAAGATCACAATTTCCTTCGTGATGAAGCAAAACGAATTTACCGTGTGTATATATGGAGAAAAAGACGAAGATCAAAAGTACGCCGATTCACGGTAAGCGAACATATGTACACAGATACGTGTGTAATGGTCGTCGAAAATTCCCGGAATTTGAATTTATTTTTGAATAATTGGACAATCGAAATTTAATAATTGATTTGGTAAAGGATTTATTATTAATCGATTCTATAAATCGATCGATAGATGACGTGATAGTTAATTTTGGTATAAGTTGGCGACCTTCGTGGTCAATACCAATATGTAAATGTATGTATGTATATACGTGTGTGTGTCATCTCCATTAGTATTTATGTGAAACCATAATGAATTATAATATAATAGAGAATTTTATTCTATGCTTTTATTATATTTACTCACCACAAAAAGAATAAAATAATCGTTTAAATATTCGTGTTATTATACGACTATATTCTTTAGGGGTTATTCCAGTCCCCTGATGGCATCGTCGCCGCACATGTGATGGCCATTAATTTGTCAGATATGAGACCTGTTACTTACATTTCACATGAGTAATAGACAAATGATTCGTTTATGGTCCCAGTGAGAAAAATCGAACTTCCCACAGTCGACCTAAGGTTCTCTTTTCTAACATTAATTCCATCCAGCAAACGAAAAAGGATTGAAATGATTCACCAGGAATTCAATCGTCGATGCCTCAATCCTTTCTTGTTCTGAATCATTTCTTGACGTACGTGAAACTGTTTCTATTCCGAGTGTTTCTGAATTTCCATTTTGAGTTTTGTAAATATTTATTTTTTACCTCGTAAGAATTTTTTTGAATCTTTAAAAAATTTGGAGGTTTGGGTCAATAGCATGACGAATTAACGAATATTCAAAAGTTTTCAATGTTGTTTTCTGGAATCTTATTTCAATTCATTTTATTTCTTTTTGAGTCTCGAGAAATTGGATTCAGATGAATTAAAAGACTTCAAAAATCTAATTATTCTTGAATCCTTTTCATTCGTACTTTCCAAACGTTTAAAGAAAAAGGAGTGCAAATGAAGACATTCGAGAATAATTGTCAATTATAATTGACCGTCATTCACGTACAGTGAAACTTATTAAGAAAACAAATTATGTTCGAATGAACCATAAAATATAGAATTGCAACTCACGCTTTGTTATTATTGAATAAAATTTAAATTAACGAAATTTGAAAATTTGATTGAAGGAATGCCAATCGACATTACAAAATGAGCTATGGCAAAAAACGAATTTCACCCATGGAAGAAAATTAAGGAAAACAAAATTAATGAATTTTTTACTCTTTCCAGTATAAAACTTCACTTTTTCATTTTATAATGAAATAAAAATTTTAAAAGACAATTGGAGAAATCCAAAATATTGATGAAAATATAAGAAAAATATCGAAGAAAAGTTTCGAATGGAAATGTTTACAATCAGGCAGTTAAAAGAAGTGCAAAAATAAAAAATGTTTAAAAAATAAAATAACAATATACTAACTTTGTTGCAAAAAATCCTGAACCAATTGAATTAATGTATATCTGAATATTCGGTCAGAACTGGGAAAAATCGAACAACATTACAATAGTGTAAAAGTTGAAAAGACATGATGAAAAGTTGACAAACAGCCACAAAATTCACTGAAATTTGAAAAAAGGGCAGGTTGTCATAAAAAACGAACTGTACAAATATTAACAAAATCTTCATAATATTAATTCGTGAAAACATAAAAATCATACATTTGGGAAAATTGCCAATAATGTATACGAAAAGAAACATAAATGTATGAAGAGATCAGATAAAAATTGTGCAGGACCAATTGCAAGAACGATTGAACGATAAAAAATGTAAAAAATTCAAAATGTTTTTTTGAAGTACATTATTTAATATCGAGGTGAAAAGAGTGACATTAAGCAGGCAACTCATGTCAATAACAATTAGCATAGTTAAAACTATTCAAAAACTACACTGACTTTCATAATAAAATTACCAGAAGCTAAAATATATTATGGTTTCGCACTGATTATTATTTATAAATAGATGACCAAAATTTCCATCCGGTTGTATTGACTTAAATAGTCATACGCTTCCTCATCAGCATCCGAATATAATATAGAGGTTATACGTTATTTATAAAGTTATCCTTTCAAATATATAGTTGCATTATTATTTTTACCTGCTTCAACTCCGTACGTTGAACTTTGCCTTTAAAAAAAGAAAAAAACAAATAAAAATTTTTCTTGGCATTTCTTTTTGTATACATTTCAGCAAGTATATATACGCACTTTAATTCCTTTTAATATTTACTTATCGAAGCAATTGGCTGTATTCGTAATATACATTTAAGGATGCAATTTCTCAAATTAAATTCTCAAGTGAATAGTTACATTCACTTTTATAACATTGGAGGGAAAATAAATTTTAAGGATTCGCAAAGGAATAAATAAATCTTATTTCATGAAATTCAAATCGACTAAATGTCTAAACGTATAAAATAAAATCATAATAGGCAATTAACGTCGAACGTAAAAATTTTATCGAAACACTTGACATTTCGACGGACGGAAATCAAAATGATCGAAATATATAGAGATCTACGTGACATAGTGCCCGATAAACGGTGTAATTCGATAAAGTACCGATAGGAAGGGTAGATCGACGAATTTGAAATATAAGACAGAGAGCGAATACAGCTGCTCTATTGCTACTGATCTTATAGTTTCAGCGGCATATGACGTCACTATTATACATGTAGTATCGGGTTCCGACCCCAGACCCAAGCCCCGAGTCTCTTCCGCTCGATCGTCCGAAAACGCCGGATGACATTAGTCGCCAGTGAATTAACTAATGTCGCGTGCAAATTTTAGATAATGCCCATCTAATAATGCCGAGACGGCAATTTTCTGCTGCGTTCTCATCGTTACGAAGCCAGATTTTGCATTTATTCGACGAGATATTCTATATAAAATGCCTCGATAAAAAGACGCGATTATACACTTTCTCAGGGTCAATGTTAAAAATTGTCATTTCCAAATGAATCTCGATTTAAAATGAGGACTTGTGCGAGTCGTGCATTGTTCATTGATTCTAATGAGAAAGTTCTCGGTACAAATAAGAGAAATTTTAGGAATTTCGAATTACTGCGGACATTTTTCGTTACATTAATTAAAAGTTTAAGTTCAAATTATTTGAAGATTTCATTTTTATTTTCTGGATACATTCAAAGTTTGAGTTCGTGCGTTTTAAAACTGATTTGAGATTAAAAGTTCCCATGGTTCTAGTTTAGAATCCTATCGCTGAATGTTCAATTCAAATGTATACATTTATTCTTGTGAGAGTAAATTTTCAAGTAATTCAAGTAATTTCATCAAGTAAAACTTTATTCCAATAATTCATAGTTTTAATTAAATTTAAAAGTACGAAGGTCAATTTGAAAGTTTATTTTCCGATTGGTATTGAAAGTTTGAATTGAAAGCTCAAATTTACAGATAAAATACAACCTTCAAATTCAAATTACAAGTTCGCATTAGGTTCAAATTCAAGTTCGGCTTTCAAGTTCATATTTATTATAATTTAAATTAAGTTTAAATTCAGAATCTAATCTCTGAATGTTTAAATTCAAATGTATGAGTAAATTTCTAATATAAAGTATAAAACATTTTTTTCATGATTCATTGTTCGACTTAATTTTCAAAGTTAGCAGATCAATTTCAAAGTTGACATTCCACTTTTAATTGAATGTTAAAATCGATAGTAGAAGCTTAAATTTGTAGCTTACTTTTAATTAACACGATGAAGTTGAAGTTTTGATTGAAATATAAAAACTTTAGATTCCAACTTCCAGATTTAGAATCAAGTAATCAAGTCTGAAAATGTAAATTGAAAGTCTAGGAATAATGTATTAAAGTTTGTTAAATAAAAATATAAGCTGAAACTGTCGGATACTCTAAAATTAAATTCAAAACATTCTTATTGCATTATTTCTAATCCAATTCTAAAATTCTTAGATTTAAATCGAAAGTTTAAATTACAATTCGCAGTTTACCTTAAATTTCAAAGTAGAAATGTCAAAGTTGAAATTTCAATGCAAAGTTCGAATTCAAATTTGTAGTTAAATTTTGAAGTTATATTTTAAAGTTCAAATTTAAAGTTCCTATATCTAAACTTCAGATGCAAAGTTCAAACTCAAAGCTTAATTTCAAATGAAAAGTTAAAACGAAGATTCTAGCCCAAATTATAATTTGCCAGCACGAAATTTAAATTAAAAGAATAAACTTGTCATTCTTGTAAACGTTCGAAGAAAGTTCAAATTCAAAAATCTGGAGCTCAAAGATTAAACTTACAATTTAAAAATTAGATCAAATTCAAAGTTTACATTTCAATTTGAATTGAGAGTTAAGTTGAATTAAGTTTAAAGTCCAAGCTCAAATTTAGATTTGTATTACTTAGTTTAAAATCTGATTCCTGAATATTTAAATTCAAATATTTAGGTCAATTTCAAATACAAACTTTAAATAACATTTCGAATTCACGTATGAATTTCAAAGGTAACAAAAGTAATTTGAATTTAAATAATTTTAAATACTTTTTTGCAAGTTGATATTAGACTCAAATTCGAATTTCAAGTTATTTGTAGTTGGAATTAAGATTAAAAAATTATGATTTAGAATCAAATTCCTATAAATAAAGGAAAATTTATACTCAAATTTGAAGTTAAATTTCAGAAATAATGTTAAACTCAAAGTTTAAATTCACAAGTATAAGTTGAAATACAAATTCAACAAATTTTTGGCTTTGAATTTAAATCCAAGTTCAAAGTTGCCTGCAAGAAATATAAATTAAAACAATAGACTTATCATTCCTGTAAACGTTCGAGTAATGTTCTATTTCAAAACCCAAACTCAAAGATTAAATTCTATATTCGTATTGAAATTTTGGATAACAATTAAATTCCTGATATAAACATCACGAACTTCTCCCACGTCATTCATCATAGTTTTTTACTTAATAAAAGCAATAAATTAGAACGAAAGTAAAGAAATAGTTAATCGAAAAATGTAAATTTCAGATTTTGTATGAAATTTCACGTATGTACTGCAATACGGTATTTATGCACCATTCAATCTTTCAAGTAATTTGAAGGAGCATAGGTCATTCGAATGTAGAAAAACGGAATGGGCAAACGACCCTTGACGATTTTAAAAAACACTATTTGATGTAGTACTATTTGATGCAAGTCCAAAAACTGTTAAAAAAAAATGATTTACGATCCTTTCATATACTGCCATCCAGTAGGCATTATCCAAATCTATTGACATCACCGTGTACCACATCTCATAGCGGCGCTTAAAGTATATGCCTGCATCACAATATGTTTTAATAGATTATTCAAGATCTTATACGACTTTTGCACATAATAACGTAACAAGAGTTCGCTGTGAATTGGCCACTGATGTACTCTTCAATCTGAATCTGATGTAATAAAGATTTGAACGTGATGTATATGCCTGTCCAAGTACAATATAAATCGACGATTATCCGAAGTCACGTTTGCAATATATTGTGTACAGGTATATATATACGATTCAATATTCGACACGTCACGAACGTCATTTGGCACCTGGCACGCACGAGTCCCGTAGAATGATGTGGATACATGTATACATATATATAATACACGCATATATGAATATGTATATACATATATAGGTAAAGTATGTATATAAGCAGCAGCAGCAGTACGTGTATATACACATATATATATATATATGGAATACCGTCAGTTCCAGGTCCAAAAATGGCACATTACCGATAGTTCCAGGACAAGTGCATACTTCCAGGACCGTCCTG
>JAPYZR010001426.1:0-29289 GCA_030522945.1 Trichopria nigra
AATCTTGCGAGCGAAGCGAGCCGGGGGTCCAGGGGGCGGAGCCCCTTGGTGGGGTTGGCGGCCGGAGGCCGCAGGGGCGAAGCCCCTAGTTTCAATTTACAATTTTCAACAGACACCCGATACCCGTAACCCATATACCAAGAATGAAACGAAATTCTAATGTATTTATTATTAAAAACAATAAGATATTGATAAAAAGTTTCCTGGGTCGTGCTCAGATGCTCATTACAGAAAAGCTCTCTTGTAAAACTTTTCAGATCATGAAGCATTCGATTACTATTGCCACCCGGAATATTTCGAAACGTGGTGAACTGAAACAAGGTCAATAGACGACCAAAGTACTTTCATCTTTAGAAATAGATCTCAATTTTTCATGGGCTTATCTGAAAATTGACGAACTTAGCTTTCGAAACTTGGCGTGAATAAGTCTGGTCTGATACACGAAAGACCCGTGAATGAATCGTACTCGTAAAAAGCATTGAAATTTTAAAGTTGCTTTCCGTTCATCGATTAGTCCAACTCCGGCCGACCGAACGAACACTATTATCACTTAAAAGCGCACAGATTCTCAGCTTCATTTCGTTTTCTCTGCCTTTCGCCGCTCTTCCATCTCTCGCTTTCTGTATCTCTTTGTTCTTGCTTTCTCTCCCTTAAATTTTTTATTCTTTCTATTCCATTGACTGTATTGACCGGCGTAGCATTCCGGACCAGAATCATGAAGGTATACTGAAAATGGCAGAAAGGAAGAGCGGAAGGACGAGTAAACGAAAGGAACTGAATAGAATGGGTGGAAATAAAAAATGACCATTTACAAAAATCTCAATGAGAGCCTGTAGTTTTAGTGCATATAATAACTTTTGGAAGAGCTACAAATGAGTGAAATGTGGTGATCGTTCAATGCCGAGTTTTCTGAATACATGATGCTTTCAGACATTACCCTATCCAACTTTACACGTACTGTATAAAAAGGAGAACTCTTTAGAGAACTAGTGGTCACGATCATAATTAGTGTAATGCCCCATATATATAGTGAGAAATAAAAACACCGAAAAAGACTTGTCCACTGCTTGGTTAGTAAAAGTAGTGAACATATTTTTTCCTGGTTTATTTACAATCAGTCAATCAGATACATATATAATTGATTACATAAGACACTGAGAGCATTTGAGTTTCTTTGAGAAGATTTTGTGAGTTTCTTTCTAATTATAATATATGTACGTAATTGAATAAATAAATAAATAATTAATTTCTTCTTTGTCTTTTTTTAACTAATATAGATATTTTAATCATTTCTTTATTTAAAGACATTAAATTTGATAAGATGTGATCAACATGTATACGTTTCGGTCATCATTGTGACCCTCTTCAGATTTATTGAAACTATGAAAAAATATACAAAAATCACTAAATGATATAAATACAATATTTTTCAATGGTTACAACACATAATAAATATGTAATAAACATTCATATAAAAATACCTTAAAATGCCACAAAAATATCTCTTCTATTACATAGTGAACTATCTATATGTATATTACAACTGAAACAAAATAATGTCCAACACTATTTATACAATTGTAAACAAACACTTGTTGCACGTTATATAAGAAAACAAACAGAATTGATGTGATTGTATTGAAAATTTAAAAATTTTAAATTGTAATAAACTTAAATATATATCTGGTAATGTGGACTTTCCAAATTTAATGTTGATTGCATTGTTGTTCTTCTTAATGTAGTAGTTTTCTAATCTAATAAATGTATTGTTTTTGTATGTATTGCTTTCTGTAGCTGAAATTTTGACGTTTTCATAATCAAATTGATGGCCTGTATTAATTCTGTGTACTGTTAATCCTGTATAATTTTTTTCATCTCCTAAAATATTTCGTTTGTGTTCATTCATTCTACTCCTTTGTAAACTGCGTTGCATTGTATGCAATGTATTTGATAAACAACGTGTTTACGGTGATGTCGGCGTCTAATTTATCCTTTAACGTCTAATTATCCTTGATACCACAAATGTTTGTATTGGTTTATGTACAATTGGTTTATGTACAATATGTACAGAAAAAGTTGTTTTATGAAACCAATCTGTAATTATAGTATTAGAATCTGTTCGTATATAAATAAAATATCTAGAAAATTAATAGTTTTTTGTTTTTCAATTTCCATAGTAAAGGTTATTCTATTTTCAAGACCTCCAATCTTTTTAAGAGAATTAATTTGAAGGGTAATTTGTTAATAAGTATATTCTGTATATAATCCATTACAATATCAGCAATTATTGGTGATAATGGGGAGCCCATAGGTACACCATAAACTTGTTTATAAATTTTGTAAATTATTAAAATATCTATAATATATGTAATTATAATAGATAGTATCTAAATAAGCTCTGAAATAAGAAAATATAAAAAATTATACTTTTTAGTCATGCAAGAAACATGCCTAGAATGCATTAAATCAGGTCCTTTATTTTGAAGCTGTTAAGACATTATCGATCTTCAATAGAAAAGTGCCCTAGACGTTTGTGCAACTACAGTATTTAATTCAAATCTACGCGAACAAACCTTCGTTATGTTTACAGATACTTCAAATACAACCTAATTGAATACAATATATTTCGTTGTTACTGCCTTTGGAACGATTGTAAGAAGAGTAGTATTATCAATCGGCAATTAGAACCGCAAGGTGAATTCGCCCCCAACCAGAAATATGGTAAAAGACGTTACAGTGGAAGTTCGTTCCTGTTAGGAGAATTACGGTGCGAAAAGTCGAGTGCTGGTTGGAAGCTGCGGCTTAACATTGATTCCCCTATTATGAAGTCTGTGGGAAACTATTTTATTCGCTAGATTTCGACTCTTTTAACGATTTCAATTCGTGTTTCCGAATAAGATAATGAAAGGACCCATTTTTATGTTTTCAATCTCGTTTGCTACATTATTTATTATTGATGTTCTGTTACTATTACTCATTTTGCAACTTACTCAACACTAAGTTTCTAGAAAGTGATAATTGTACAATTGGCCAATTGTATTTCGACCTGTTATACAGTTTAAACAAGTGCACTGGATTCCATCAAAACTATTGTGATTTTATTAAGGAATACCTTATTATTGATATGCAAACTCGCTTGTTAGTTTTGTTTTTTCCTTGTATGATTGTAGCATTTCTATTTTTATTTCATAGCTATTGAATTAAAACGAATGGTTTACAGGGAAATAATAACGACTAGCTTATACCCTAGGATTAGAGTTGCGAGATAATTCCACAGTCGCTTTGGTAGCACGATTTGTATAAGGAAGTAACTCCATTGATGCGTTGGGGCGTGGCAATGTGGATGTACTTGAAACCAGTGACGTAATAAGGTTAAAGAGCATATGCTCCTTAACAAACCACCGCAAGAAGCGGAGCTGGCTTACCTCCAGTCCTGTTGTGGTTTAGCCACTGGCACATTAGAGAGTGCAGGGAATCTGCTCAGTTAGCTTCGTGCGGTTGAGGACATCACTCTTGAGAAGTTCGTGAGGATATCGCAAAATGTCCTCACTGTTTCCGAAATATTTACAAATTTTGAAAATCCTCATTTTTTACTATCCTACTTTCTTTATTCATTCCACGTTGTCGCTGGAGTGATTTCGTCATGGATGATGTAAATCAGTTCAATACATTATATTCGTTGACCAACTTTATTTTGATTTTTATAAAAGTCGAGTAGAAACATCAAGGTTAGACTAAGTTTTTACATGAAGAAATTCAGACGAATCGGTATGTTACAAAATTTGTACCAGTTGATAAAAAATCCATCTTTGAACTTTTGCCAACATTATAACATTAAATACGAAATTTAAATCGAGAATCGACTTCTACATTAACTCCGGATTAATCTCCCATTCCGACATTTTCCCCAGTTCTATGATAAGCCCTTTAAGTTTTGCCTCTTGTGGAATAGCTCCGATAAATAAATGCGCCTGACTCTTCTCTTCGCGGACCGGAAGCTGAGAAAACTACCGGGGTTTGGTCGAGGCGTTTCTTCGGCCGGTCTTTTGTGTTTCGTTTCACTGCGGGCAAACGGAAGGACGCGAAGACAGAGAAGGCAGGAGAACGCTAGAAAATGCATGTTAGAGCCCCCGCTCCGAATGAAATGAAATACGTGGGATCGTCCTTGCGTCGTTTGAGGAAATGTAGGGGGAAACTGTGGAGCGCGGAAAACGCGCCGTCGTCACCTCACCTCGTGCTACGAAGTTTGCACGCCATACATATATCGGAAATTTCTTTTCTGAATTTTTCAGGTATTTTATGGGATGTGCGCTTTATACCTCATAACGATATTTTTATACCTACGTTTTTTTTTCAATGATAACAATAATGTTTGAATTCTATCATGAACAACGTAAGAGGGTCTTTTTTATTAGAGGGAACTAGGGGGGAATGTGGGATGACCCTAACTTCCATTGTAGGCCGAATTTCGCATTTTCTTGTGTGCAGTTGGAAAGATGAAGACAGACCAAACAATATTACATACATTTTTTAGGAGCAACCATATGGATTTAGATTTACTCTAAGTATTTTCTGAATTAGCGCTGGACAGATTGGACACACATCGGATGCCCAGATGTGTATTAATAATGGACGTCCAGTTCTTTTTTTTTTTTCATTAAAAAACCTATAGTTATGTTTACCTCCATTCATTAGGCGCACACAATGGACGTTCGATGGGCTCATTGACAGTGAGACTCGATGTACATTGTACGTCCAATGGATGTACTTGTGCTATTTGGGAATTGCCATAGGCATTCCGTAAAATAACACGGTCTTGATTAAATTCGAAAGTGATTATACGATGACAACAACAGATAAGGAGTTTATCACAATTTAGCAATTAATTATGTGTATTCAGACTATTTTATTAATATTATAATTGATGAAAAAGCTCATTACATTTATCACTAAAGATAATTGAATTCGCGCGATACGTGACATCTTAAAAGTATTGGATCGGGTTTTGTTTTCAAAATAATTTCGTCAAAAATAATTTCTCAATAAAAGGTGCTTTTGTAAATTATATTACTCGCTACGAAACTGAAAAAGCACAAAGTAATGATAATTCGCGAGCACATGCAACGCGTGTAAAAGGGCTTGAAAGCTTATTGAATTGAGCAACATTCTAAAAATGAAAAATAATTTATGGATGTAATTTTGATGAGCGGGAATTTTTTACGGAGTTATTTAAAAGTATGCTTCTTCGCTCATTATGATGCCGAAAGTAATGTACGCTTCCAGCATTCGTGACGTCACAAGTGCAAATGCACTATTCGGGCGATGAGAAGCACATGGTAACAGGGAAGTTGGAGGGAGACGAAAAAGAGAGGATATTTTGTTCTGTGGAAAGTATATTTATAATATGGAAATTGTACATAAGCAATGTTATCATCTCGCAGTTTAAAGCTATTTTAACGTTTTTGAAAGGTTCATTATGTAAACCATATATATAGTGTACTGTACTACAGATTTCTCATTTGAAACGATCTTTGAAACGATCAATTGAAATTTCAAGACAGTTCCACAATACCTTCTAGCCAATATGAAAGTTTTTTTGACGACAGTGGAATCACTGATGTATTTTTCACATACAATATTAAACACAATATTAGATGACGCAATAATGTATGAATCCACATATATATATGAGAGCGTACGATTCGTCCCTTCGTAGCTTCCATATAACTTCCTTTCGTGGCTTTTGATGTTCAGATTCTATGTCATATATACGATGTACGTATCCTGCTCGTCATTCATGTATATTCCGACCTAAAATGATTTTTCATTTAAAATGAACAGATGATATAATTTAAAGTTTAAGAAAGCCACTTCTGTCACCATACAATATAATTCATAACAAAAGGATGTGTAGATATAAATTTGTTAAAATTAATTTTTATTAGGCCGATAAAGCTTGTATAAGAGGATTCGTTTGATTCTAATGTACTGCGAGCAGTGGATACTGGGCAACATTATTTATTGAAATGCAAAGTCAATGTAGCGGTAGAGGGTTTGATGCGATTCCTTTATTCGTAAATCTTTCCGAAAAGCAATTTAAGTCCATGCGATCTTTTCAATGTACCAGAGGGAGACACTTATATGCTTCTTCGTCAGGGTATAATGAGCGAAAGGCGGGTATACCAGACGAAGGCAATTCGCAGATTTCCTATTCAAGAAGGAGGCCCCATGGAAGGCAGATTACCGACAAAGATACCTTTATGCGCATTGCGGTACAGCGCGGCAGAGTTCCCATGTGCTCCTCCGCTCCAACTAGGATTTTCGAAAGCTTTTCATTTAAAATTCAAATACATCAGTCATGCGCCGTCTTCGAATGACATAGAAATAAAATTCCCAGCAGCAACAATGTGAATTTACATTAACCCTTTAAACCCGGTATTATGAAAACCTTCGTGAAAATGTTGAAAAGCGCGCGCACAACTATTTCGCCGTTTTATTAAAATAAAAAAAAAAATGTAATCGGAAAAGTTTTGCACCACATCATAAAATATGCCTCCATTGATGGTGACCAAAAAGAGCTGTAGATATAAAATCTATAAAAAATGGTACATGATATATGCAGTACTCAACAACATCAACATCCATGGACCATGAGGCAAATAATACGAACATACCTAAAATAAACATTTGACCCCTGATTTTTTGACGAGCTCCTGATCAGGTCAAATCAATTTCAAGAATATACATGGCGAGTGAATCTTATTGGTATCTGATTAGTTTCATTAAAGATGTCTAATCACAGATATCTGGATCTTTCCGATTTCGTTGGAGATTGATATTCTTGTTCCTCTGAAAGATATAAAGTGGCATCTGGAAAATGCTGTTCAGGCCATAGTAATTACCGATGAATCATCGTCATACTGATGGACCAAACTAATGGCATGTTCAGTTTTCTACGTTCTCATTTAATTTTAACTCTGTAATTTTGAAGTTATTACAGATGTCGATACGTACAGGTAACAATGAATTATTAATTGAAAATCTTAGAGCACCAAAATATATATAATAGAACGTCTTAATTGGTATATAAACGCCGTGAAAATCAGCTTGCTCAGAGATTGTCAAGATTGCAAGAGTCTTTCTTCATTATCCGGCCGGTTTAAATCAACGCGTATCGTTTACGTTGTGTTCTCATGATTGAAATACAATATTTTTACCGTCGACGCTCTGACGCAAACTCAATTATTATTCTCTTTGATTCGGGAAACGTGGAGCGACTGATGCCAGGAGCTCGACGTCCTGCAAATTAAAACAGCCGATCGAGCACTCAGCTCAGCTCAGAGAAGAAATTAAATTGCAAGCTCGTGATCCTTACGCGCAGGAAGGAGCCGCCGCCGCAGGAATCTAACTTCCTCCTCGTTTCCGTCTTATCTCCTTGTCTCTCCCCCTCGACACGGGGCTCTGCGCCTTATCCTTTCGCATTTACACGGCCTCCTACAAGACTTCTCGGCCGATTATACGGTTTACCTCGCCCTCTGCCAGGGAAGAAAATAACGAAGAGAAGGGACGATAAAACGCTGCACTGCCACGGCAGTCGTGCCGGTATATATAGAGTAGGATATATAGTATAGGGTGGGCTCCACAGAGAAAGGGGGAGAAACGAATAGTCGCATCCTGCTCCAACAACGAGCATCGCATACGTATATAGGTACGTTTCTCCTAAAGGGTCTCGCGGAACAATGCAATAAATCTGCAACGGTGCCATGCTACACTATTAATTAGCCGCCTCGGATTAATTAGACCGAATTCCCCGCGTCACGCGGCGAATTTCCAACCCTCCCGTCATTTTGTCAATTGTTGTAAGGAACCAAACTGCTAAAGCCGCAATAATTTTGGATATATACAGGTACGCGCACAATACCAATAGTCACAATTGACGCATATACATAGACGTAGAAACCGATGGCAGTTCGACGTATAGCCAAACGCCACAAGCCTAATTCATCCACTACGTTTGTAAACTAGTTTAGAGATTTCCGGTTTTCGAGCGATGATGACATTTTGTTCGAATTTTGTCAACCGTTTTAATTTTTTTTTTTTTTTTTTTTGCTAGTAGACATCGAGAGGCCAAATGGTAATACTTCAGTATACTTCTCATTTAATCTCAATAAAATATTAGTCTTCTATTGTCACAGAATTGTTGTGTTATATTTTATTTTTATATATACTAACATAAAGGTATATATATATAGCATACTCATACATCCAGGACCAAATATGGTTTAATACCCTCAGTAAAAAATGGATTCAGATATAATCATAAATGTTCCAGATATGGTCACACATATATATATATATATATATATATATACCAATTGTGTCAACGATTTTAATTTTTTTCTAATTTTTAATCAGAATATTATTTTAGCAGAAATGAGAAACCTCCACTTCGTTGCACTCTGTGCTCTTAGCACTAACGAATAATCATAAACTTAGTCATACGCGTCGCAGCTGCAGAGGTGATATGCAGAACTTCACTAAATTCTAATTATCGTAATCACTGTTTATTTCTTGGATGAATGGCTGGCTTACTTTGATATCGTACTTAATGTATTCGTGCACAAAAGTAATTTATACTCTTTACGATGAAATATCTCATCTCTGTTCTGCTAAATATCAAGAATATATGTGCTTTGAATGAATTGAAAGAATAATTCTGTTGTTTACTATTTTCAAGGAAATTTTTGGTAATAAATCTTTTACTTTAATTGGAGAATGAAAATATTAATCATAAATAATAATCGATAAATAAACGAATTTTGACGTTTAAATATGATCTTATCCCACTTCGACAGTATTTTCAAAAAATAAATCGAAAATTACATTTTAAACGAGCTAGTATAATGCTTTTCGATCAAGTGAACAAAGTACAATTCGGCTTCTTCATTTATTTAGAGCCAATATATACCTCGCAATTATGTAGGTCAAAGATTGTTGTTTTTAGATCCTAATTTTAATATACAAAATAATATCCTCTTGTAACAAATCAAATTTTCGGATATGATTTACCAATACATTATTAACTTTAATTATCTAAGGACAAATTAATTCGGATTTGACTCGATCGAAATGAAATATGAAAAGATCTAATTATTTTCGGATTTTTATTTGACTTGCATCAAATTAGGTAGGTTGAATTTTTTCTATATCTAAAGTAACTCATTCGATTGAAATTTCAATTAACAAAGTTGAGATCCGTAGATCAGATCTTAATTTAAATCTAATATAATTTTGGATAAATGGATCTATGACGTGAAATACAAATAATTTAATATATAGAAAGAGACATTAAATGTAAAATAATAGAAGTAAATAAAACATGATAGAAAAACTGTAGTCTTCTATGTTGTTCCTGTACAATTTTCTTAGAATTACAGACAAAAGCAATATAAAAATCCCGATATTACGTCATGTTTTACCGCATTTTTTATTCACGGATAAAAAGTATAAGTCACCAGAAATGTAACAAATTACATTGAAACTGTATAGTAGGAATTATTATTATTATATAATTATATCCACCTACTCAGATAAAAACTAATCGAATTACTTTCATTGATATATATATAATTCATTTTTTTTTTTTGACAATTGAATGAATGCGAGTTTATTCAAACCATTTCCTGCTACCCTGTTTTCTCGTGAAATAATTTAAAGCAGGCCACAGGTGCAAATCTCATTAATTAAATTTCGAAATTTATTGCCGTCAACGAAATCATTATTATTCAAATTAAATATCAAGCTTTTGTGAAAATGAATTATGTATTTTCAAAATGAATTACATAAATATGAAATAAAAAAAAGGACGGTTAATGAATATACATAAATGTTTCAAATGCGAACTTATAACAAATGAAGGAATAATAATTAAACATAATCTAATTATAAAATAAAATACATAAATTAATGAATAAACAATAAATATATTGATTACGTATAATAACGTAGACTGGATAAAAGAATTGCATTTTGGTCGCTCGAAAAATTTACATTTTTCGAATAATAAACAGTCATCGGTTTTTAAAATTGCACGATTAAAAGTCGAGATATCTTCGATTCTCTGATCTCCAATCTCGATCAAAGATCTATATTTAAGAACGTCACATGTAATGCACCCATGTATATGTCAAAGTCACCATGAAAACAAAAAATAGTAGAGGACATCGTTTTGTAATTGACTGATATTGTGTAATTTTGGTAAAATGTATTTTTTTAAGAACTCGTATCGATATGCATCTATACCTACTAATTGGCAATAATCCATTCTTCGATCATGCATCTTTTCACTTGGATTGGATTTAATCGGACTTTTTCAAGTGTTGCTAATAAGTTCAATACTTCGGTCCAACCCTTGGTCCCTTGGTATGCATGATGTAGAAGTTTTGATAACATTCTTATTCAATTTTGAATTTATGAAACTATTCAAAATAGATGAGCTACTATTCTAGATGTATAAAGTTTGTTGAATTAGCTGCTTGAATCGCCGAATGACTGAGCGCGACAAAAAGATATAAATTCTGATCTTTACGAGTTCTTACTTAATTTGAGGATATCTTAGCGCAAAGTTCGGTAAGTTGCTTGATACATTATTCGGCTATTTGTTTCCATGTTGGCGTTTTGAGTTGCTTTAGGCAGTTAACAACAATGTATTTACGTTAATGCGCTTCGGGGGCTTTTTGTAATTGTGTATAACTCGTTAAATAAACATACTTTCAAATCTAAGGGTAAATTAATGAATTAATGCTCGTGCAATAGTTCATACAATAAATGTTTTAAAATACTTGTTTAATTCCGGAAACTCGTTATTGCGAGAAAAAGTAGCAACACAATTCCACCGGTCGAGAGTAAACTTTTAATTCCATTGTTTTCGCGCGCAGTTGCAATTCTGCGCTACAAATATTTCACTGATAAACCACTGAAATTTTATTGTCTGAACTTTACTATAGTAGTTATAATTCTCTAAAATATAAATTTCACGGGACAATATGGTGATATATAAAATGAATGAAATATGTTTCAAACGAGGCAAGTTTGCTTATAATTTTAATGCGAATTTGATATATGTTTTTTTACTTTCAGTAATAAATATCGCTTTTTATTTTAATTAAATTTTATTTTATTTACCTCCATTCAACCTGAGCTTGTCTGTATTTTAATTTTTCGCATCATTGGGAAATTTTCAATTGTTTTTATAAACTTTTCTTATCCGTCCTCTTAGCCAGCTAATTCTCAGAACCTCATGTATGTAGGCACTAACACTAGTGCACATGTCGACACATACAAGTACACGAGCGCGTGCGCATATATACATTAAATTACCGTGACGATGTTTTAACGTGCAAGCGTCATTACCAGGCACTATAACCGAAGAGAGTTCAGCAATATCGATCAATTGAACGTAATTCAATTAACCGACACTGCTAAAAACATCTTTTAACTAACGAGTCATAAAATATACTTAGAAAACGTATGAACAATTATTCATTTATATACATGACAAGTTCTACATAGGCGTTGCTTTTAATCATACATAGAAAACTACCTTGAAGATTGCCATTTTTGCACGCAACTAATAAAGTAGCCATAGATAATCAAATTAAAGACATACTATTAAAAATATACTACATTTTCTATTAATCATTATGTGTACTTTCCGTTTTATATCCTCACTTATTCAAGAAATATAAAAATGAAAGGTAGGAATAAAACATCACTCAAAATCAATAGTTATAGAATCTGATTCTTATCGATGTAATATAGGCCCAGGTCAAAGTTGACTAGAAAAAATTACTCAACTCATTTAACAAAACTCATTTAACTCTGATTACTAAAAACATGAACTAGTTACCGACTAAAGGGACATTGCAAACTAATTGACCTGAATTGGTTTTTTGCTATTAGAACGTTAAGATTTAAGATTTTCAAACGGTGTAAATAGATGATCATAAAATTGATGATGGAATTTCACCGACCAAAGTTAGCATAACCAATTCAAAGTATATATGTTCATAATTTGTTGAAATTAAAATAAATATGAAAATGTCTACTTTTATCATTTATTACTTTAGGGATTAGCAACTGACTTACAAAAATTTCGTTTTATTTTAACGACTTGTTGAAGTAGCTTGGACTTGCATCCTGATCGCGTAATGAACATTGCACATGGTCGCAAATGGAAACTTGGCTAAGAAATCAGCGGCGGTTACTCGTAGCTTTGCAGCTGTTAGTTTTGGTCTGCCTGAATCGGAGAACATGCGCTACAAATCGGCAGACTTTCACTGATTCACATTTAGAGAGTTGGTTCTCCCATTCATCGTATATGGCCCCCAAATGTGGGTGCAACCGTTTATTATTACTCCGTGCGTGACAGAACCTTCCCCTACAATCTTCAGGTCAGGTGTAATTGTTTCCACTTTTGGATAGTCGAATGTGTCCTTGCTCTCGATTAGGACGAAACAATTTCAAATTGCGGGGTCAATATTGAAATGCTATACATAATTCTGATATACATATATATATAGATTTATTTCTCTGTCTTCATCGGTTGATGAAGACATGATCTCTCACACATGATCGCTGCACTAATGGAGGATTCCCCTGGTAAAATCATCCATACAATCGTGGAGTTGTAGGGAATCTGCATTCTTTCGACGTCTGTCAAGTCTGACTCATCAAGTCAGAAGTCCAACAATTCCTTGAAAATTCTAAATTCCCATTGTCTTAAATGTTAAGTATGTATTACATGGAATTAGCATTCTCAAAATGAAATCCAAATGAAGAAGAACGTAAAATTGTAGGATGCACAATGGACATTAAAAAGTAGAGTTATTCCCTGCAACCATTTTTCCGAGGTTGATGCATTTGTGTGGTGGATTTTGGAGTAGGCGAGGCTCCGGCATACATAAATCCTAGAACGTTTAGGGTTTCATCACGTGAGTAAAGTTGGGCCTGCCGGCGTTTCTCATCGCGGGGAGGCGACCCGCAAGAACCGCATTTTCCGCAGTGCTCTTCGAGTTGAAAATATTTGAAAAAGTTGATATCTGGATGAAAGTTTGGCAGCTGGTCTTGCAGAGTCTGCTTTATTTCCGTGCGTCACGAAAGGAAGCTAATCCCGATACAAAGTTCGGCAATAAATAATGAGGAGCAATTAAAGTGCTTGCAGGCTGTTGGCTGAAAAGAGCGCGTATACAGGACATGATAGTGGTGCTGAGGGGGTGGAGTAGCGAAGGACGATGCCGTGCATGGCCGCTTTGTGCGTGCGTGCCAGTCGGTGAAGCGATCGCCGTGACGTACGGGATGAGTCGGACTGTCTGGTATGAAGTCGAGGAAGCCGGGCGCGGCCGGGTGAGGCCTGCACGAGAATACGGCAACTTCGAGCCCAACCCTATAGCAGACGTTCCTGGGGCCGAAAACCGTCCCTTAACGAACACGATAAGCATTCGCCAACTTCGCCGACGTTCGGTTATGAAACGCGAAATTATACGGACGTCAACCCGCTGATGCCGCTCCTCGTTTCCACGCCAGGCCACTTTTCCTACGTTTCTGTTTGTTTGAGAACGGTAATTATTAAGAGAGAAAGTTATACTTAGTTTCTAACTTAATGTTTTTACTTCTGCCGAACTCATTTGCATTTTTGATCTTTTAATTTTATGAAGCGAGATGTTTAAATAGACGAAAATTGGTATATAGTTGTGACGATTTATGAAAGACTATATAACGTCAAGGTTTATCAGGTAGACTCCTTCAGAATATGTTTACTGAAATAATTGAACGCGTAGATCAAACAAAAAGAATTGCTATAGCTATGGGGTAGTTCGTTATTAAGAGGAATGCTATAAGCTGCCAGACTTACTTATACTTTATTCTTGACACAGTCCCGATACTACTGGTACTGGAATCCATCCATGAAATTGGATGACCATGTACATTGTAGACGTAGAATCTTAATAAAACCAATGGCAGCAACAGTCCGAAGTATTATTGGTGAACTTCGGAATGTACGGGGCCTAAATCACGATTTAAGTGACGATTTTTTTTTTATTTTTCAGTAGGGTTAGTCCATAGGACTTATTTTGCAGGTGAAGTCTTTACTTTTCACATACCCAGTCAATCACAATGTAACATATATGCAACATTAATGTAACATTTATGTAAAAAATAACCATGTTACATACATGTAACACAATTGTTAGTTGCTGCGTTTGCTGGGTATCGAATCGAAGTATCACAGTCCAAAATACAATTTCCAACAGATAATGAAAATAGTAATTATCGAGATGGTAGAAGATCTCTCTCTCTCTCCATCTCTCTCGCATTCTATTGAACGAATCTACATTTTGAACCGTATCAACCTCAATTTTTAGCAATTATGAAATACTGCATTTTTGTCATGATATCCGACCAGGTTAGGCGTTCCGCACCCATGTATCGCGTGCGTTCGGTAAATCTTCTAATAGAATCCATGATAGAAACTGATTGGAATTTAGGTAGACAAAAAAGAGAGCAGCAGGGTACCATTCTCGATGTAAAACTGCTTCTTCATGATATTGATCAGATTTAAGGAGTGTTGGATATTCATAAATCACGATTTTGAAGAACATTTTTTTTAATTGTGTGCATAAAGTTAGTGCATAAAGTACCTTAGACGCATGTTTTCAGTGCATAAAGTACTTTAGACGTAGTGCGGAAAGTCAACTTTTATGCATGCTGGAAGATGACAATCGTAGCTTGTTTATTTCACGCATGACATCAGCCAGAATCCGTGAATGTTCACTTTAACTACTAATATGAGGCATCTAAAATAATAACGCAAAAAAAATAGGATATGTAACTCGTGCAAAAAAATGCACTTTACACTCTCGTTACTAGTTAGGTAATTTATACTATTATACTTTTAAGTTTTGATGTATTAATGGTATTATTGTTGAGAAATATGGATTACTAAAAAAAATAAAAAATTGAAACGAGCTTAAATCGTATACATCTCACAATGTTTATTTCCGATGAACTTTTCTTCTTAAAACAAAAAATTTAAAAATTTAATGGAATGGAGAGATTTTAATCAATGAATACTTATTTTTTACAGATAATGATTCTCTACATCTTCGCCGATCGAAGTTTTAAATCAATTTTATAATGAGTAAATTATTAAAAAATCATGAAAAATAATAATATTTTTAAACAAATAAAAGATATAAAAAAAATATTATAAAAATTAATTCGTGAACAAAATACGTGACTTTTTTCTATGAAATGATCTTACAAAATGGTCAACTACTTTTTCACAAGAAAACGTTGTTAATAAATTAATCATTTTTGCTCGTATCATTTGTTTCTTTTTTGTGGAACAATAATCCGTTATTTCTTGAATATTATGTTCCAATAATATTACATTTCAAATGGTAAAAATATAATAAAGTCTTTTTCTTCCAAAATGGGTTTTTCGGGTATTGGCTATGGATCCTTTAGGGTCATTTAAAGCATCAATAACATCGATAAAGAAACCAACATTAAAAAAAAAAATAAATAGGAATATAATGTAAATAAAAGGTTTTATTTTCAAATTTTCAATAGACATGAATACTATTGTAGGGTGGAAAAACGCATTTTATGATATTATGATTATGATTAAGGAGAAACTACAGAGAAAATTTTACGACTTCGATGAAAAAATGAACCCTTCGAGCAATTTTTCTTACCATTGAAGACTCAAATATATCATATATGTTTGGATTTACGGATCGTGGACTACGAATTCGATGTCAGATTATCAAAATTTAAAATGACGGATTCATAATGGCGACCCAGATAATCTATCACTATATTAGCTAAAAATGTATAGTCAATGCCGATTTTGATTTACGACCATTTACATTTGATCGCAAAGACATTATATTTGTTCATGTCCCTATAATCATATTAATCATATTACTGTAATATCATGTTCATAATCAAAACATTTGTAATGAACTGATTATTGTTGATTACTGTTAGACTCTAAACACGATTGCAAATGAATTTGAAGAAGCTATAAGAGGCTTTCTCAATGGATTATTCACAAAATTACTACGAATAGTTTGCAGATAATACTAACAATATATATAATTAGCTGTTAATTATAGTAATATAAACAGTGTATAAAAGCTTATTGTTTAAGAAGTTCGATGAAAATTCCCTCATAAAAAAAATTTTGGATATTATTTCTAAGATATGGTTTAGAAGTTGTTGAATAAATGACCTATTTTCGCATGCGTATATGATATATACGCTGAATTTCATGACAACAAGCGATGGCGATTACACATGTAATATATTTAAAACGACTTTAAGAATATCGTTAAAAACTTTATTAATTTTGGCGAAAATTGATTCAAGAAAACGCGTGAGCCTCATTGTTCTACCTGTGCGCAGTTCAATCGACCTTTAAAAAATCCGCCACAACGCTCGTGAACTTCGATTAATTTTCAGCTTCGGTAACTTGGCTGTAAGACAAGTTCACAAAATAAGAATATGCTGCACCTAATATATGGAAAGCAAAATTCACCTAGTCAAAATGACGAAATTGCTGGTTGATGGCCTCGCCTAGTCTCGTTATTCAATTATGTACCATTTATCTCCTATCTTCGCACATTTTATAGTAATTCTCTATTTTTATTAAGCCAGGTCATCCCCAGTCTATCTCATTTACATTTTTTATGCAATGTTATTTCTATCCTTTTCGGTCTCCCATCCTGCCTCCTCCTCCTCTATTCTTCAGACCCCTTAATTTTACTTTCTCATTTATTACGTTCATTAATTCATTTCGTGCTTTATCTGTTCAGTGTTTTACTTGACTCGCCGATTCGCTTGTTTCTAACTTTCATTCTCATCTTCCGTTTACGTGACGTCATGAATTATTGGAATATTTCTTGTTTATACATTGTGAATAAAAGGAGTTTAAAAACTTTTAGTTCAAGAAATAATGATAATAATTCGTATACCGTTTAAATTGAAGAAAAGATTCTCATTCGTTGCGATGCTAATTAAAGTATTGTTTTTCTAAGTTAAATGCAGTAGTATATAGTGCACACAAAATAAACAAATTAACTTGAACGCAAGTGAAAAAATTTGTAGCTCCACACCATCTTCAATGTTTGAATGAAATTCATTTTCCCTCTTTGCTCATTAAATAATAAATATCTTTTCTAAAAATAATGAATCCGTGAATATTTTGTTGTATACTTAATAAAAATTATGTGCATATAACTAATGTTATATTTGAATTAAATTTGAACAATTTTTAATTCGAACTTAAAAATATTTTCATTGGATTATCTATTATTTTCTATTCGCGCCCAGTAAAGTCTCTTATTGTACTACTATTATTCTTCCTTTTTTGTTTTTACATTTCACACTTACTGATACTGTTTCTTAACGCTTGTAAAGTATACATAGGCAGGACTAATTTATTAATGTATCCGGCTTTTACTATAAAGCATTATATATCGGAACTATTTTTATAAGTACTAAATAATTGCTACGACTCTGGTGTAAGAATCTGTAATGTGTACGAAAATAAATAAGCACAAGTTGGAGATAAATTTAAAAATGGGAACGATTTTTAATTCATATCGTAATTGAATGAAAGTATGATATCAATGTAAACTAATAAAAAACATTGGCTTATAGGCACAGACAAAATAACACTCTAAATTACGGCATCTCAATAGTCGATGGACATTTCCTTGTTAAACGGTTTATGCCTGATGCACTATTATAACAATTTATGAAAACTAATGAAAATTGTGGTTGGTTATATATATACCAGATCTAAAATTATCTCTAATCGATATGTGATTGATTATATTCAGCAGTGCTTTACTTCGGTATGGACTATATATATATATATATTCATCATAAGAAAACACTAGGGTCATATGACGTTTATGTCGTCGTCTACGGTTATAACTTAAGTTATGCCTCATCACACATTCACTTAGATAATAGTTGCATAACGTTATGGTCAAGTTATAATTAAATGCACTCAATTATTTTATCATAACTATATTGTAAAATGAAATAACAATTGCTCGTTAAAAAAATAAAATAAAATATAAAACTGATACTAATTTGGTAAGAAAAAGCATAGATATTTTGTGCAGTTCCTACACACATTAAAAAGAACATAGAAAAGATATATTTTGAGTGTCTAATTACGAACATACAATACGCAGTACCTTCTAAAAGCAATATAATTTGAACGCTTTGTAAATAATTATTTAAGACAAAAAATGATTTACTAATAATTTAATAATCCTAGACTTCACGTAGATGATTCGTCGTTTACATTCTTTAAAAATACAGCACACGTTTTTATCTTGCACCAAAAATTTCAAATTAATGAACAATACAACCAAAACTTAATTCATCATATACATCTTGTTCTGGCTTAAGTATTAGAATAAATCGTAATGATAAATCGTTTAATGCTGAATATTATATAATTCTCAATACTTAAAAGTAATTCAGAAAATGAACTGTGAAACAGAATGCAGACGACCACAGAAGATTATCCAATACTTGGATAAACTTTCTTCAAACCCTAGTGAATACAATATAAATGTCCACTATTCTGAAAGAATTTTATCCATGGTTTTACTGCAAGCCCAAATCAAAGTATAAGAATCTGAACTAAAACTAATATCATTAGTATAAATACACGCCTCATCTGAATATCGATGAAAATAAATTCAGTTCGTAAAACATTTTTTTTTTTCGAAGCTATAATTTATTTTCTATCTTACTTTTTAACTTTTTTACTCGTCGTCCTACATTTCCGTATTTCATCATAAAGCATGCGACAACGATGCCGGTAATGATGGAAAATAAATAATCTATAATCAGCGCGCTGTAGTTAAAGCTACAAGTTGTCGACGTCCACAAACTCTGTATACCGGGTGGCTGTTTAGATAGGAGGAGTCTCATGATATATGTAAACATTCTTGCTGCGAAAGAAACGAATAATTGCTAATCTATATACGAACAAATCAAGCTCTCTTTATATATGTGCAATAATTCTGTATAAACATAATAAACAAATTTTATGTTATAACGATGATCGTTTGCCATCATTTTTATATAGTTTTTAAAAAAATAACAAAAAAATTAAAAAAATTATGAGTGGTTTTTTAATTACTTCGCCTGTTTTATTAGGTGATTTTGTAACCCGTACTGAAAAATTACAAAATTGTACGCATATATTAAATACTTTGTCGGTTTGCGGAGAGCGAAGTCTTAAAAATGGATGTTTTCAGAATATTAGAAATAACACTAAATATAGAATCGTTAAATTTAAATTTATTATGTATATTATGTATACTTCGGATGAAGGATTCATAACAATGAATGCCATAACAACTACAGAGACTGAATTCAGTTTATATAAAGTAAGGAAGTACAATTAAAAAAAATTTTTTTTATCGATGTTTGTAATAGATTATTTTAAACTATACTTAATGAATCTCAGAGATCACGGTTGTAATTTTTATTTACTTAAATGATTTTGTAAATGATAAAACAAGTTATACATTTCAACGTTTTTCTATAATGCGCCGTTGTTTTCTCAATCAACAGTTCTGAAAAGTTGGACAGAATGAATACCAAAAGTACTCATTAAATTCAGAAAGAGCTCCAAAAAATGTACTTGAAAAATGAGCCTGGACCATGTTTAACTCATGATTAGTTTTTGTGAAAGAAATTCTATTATTTGATAATGATATTTTGTTCAAGTTCTAATATCTGGAGCTAAAGTAAAATCGTAAACTTTCATAACGATTAAAAAAGAAACAAGGAATTTCAAGTTTTCATCAAATTTCATTTATTTTCTTTTCCCTGAAAAGTTGTAAAGACTACTTATTCCTGTCTGTGACGTTTATCATTTATATAAAGTAAAGTAACTTACTTCGTGGTATTTTACATAAGAATTTATTTGAAGGTTGTGATCTTTTTTTTTTCTTAAGTGTCTCAAAGAATCTAATGGTCAATTATATTAGATTGTAATAATGTATGTCACATTTATATTTCATACTTTTTTTTGCAGTACAGTTAAATTGTAATATTTGGTTTAGAGAATAAAAATAAATGCGTCATTTTTCATTATTTGATGGCATGTGAACATACTCTGTAATCGTGCCTTTTTAAAGTTGCAACATTAGTTCGGCTGCCGACGCGAAGAAAAGTAACGAACGATATTTGAATCATAAGTAATAAAATAAATAATTGTTAATAATAATAATCACAAGATATTTATAGAACTCCCCATTATTTGATCGAGTATTTGAAAGAGAAGATAATTTACACATTTTAAGGTGTAGAAACTTAATGAATGTACTTACCCAGTCAGCAAGAAGACCTCTCAAAGAAGTCGTAAAGATATCAGAAAATTTTTCTGACTTGTTAAGAAAGCTCTAACTGATATCAAAAATATATCATGAAAAGGTCAGACGACCCACTTAAAGATGTAAAGTCCTCTTTAAGATCTCTTTATGATCACGACTCATCGAAAATTTCAAAAACGACTTCTTTCTGATCACATTCGTCTGATCTTATATTAGCAAATCTTAAATATAGCAAAATTAGGACCACATTATGAGGACTATCTGAAGGTTCTGCTGTCTGGGTAGCATTATCACAAAATTGTCCCTTGCGGCGTTGGTACGCGAATGAGAAACAGATCAAATTTTGGTATTACAGCATCTAAATTGCATAAGTATTATCAAAGATTGAAATTCCTATAATGCGGCTGATACACAAACAAATAAGACAATAGTATACATTTGAGGCGGCGCAAGGTACAAACAAAGAATCCACTTGAGGCCAATAGCAAGCTGTATGTGTGAGTGTGTACGTGAGTGTGTATATATTTCTTTAAATTTGAGTGGGTTAGGTGCATGAAGTGTGTGATTTGTATGAGCAAAAGATTCGGAAACAAAAAAAAAAAAAAAATAATCGTTCGGTTTGACAGAAAGACATACGGGTTTCGTCCTTCATTCCATTCACTAAAAGCAAATAATAATAAATTTTCTTTCTCCTTTTCTTAATCCTTTACTAATAATTACGATTGTACCTCGATTTTCCCTGATTTGGACATTTTTGGACCCTTGGTAAAAATTACGCCTGATGATGTTGTGTCTATATTTGTGACGGAGCTATAACGATAAAACGACTTGGAGTATATACCCGTACAAAAATAGTTTCTCCAACTGACTGTCTCATCGCACTGCTTAGTGAGAAAGCCCGACAATAAATTTGTTGGGTCGACCACTTAGAGATGGCCAATTTAGAATAATTACGTTATTAATAAATTCTAATTGATGCGTTTATTGTGGCAACTTTCCGTGTTAACTGAATGCAAACGTACAATATCAATTTAAAAATAGACAATGGATAAACATAGTAACAACTAACAATTAATTAATTGACCTCTGTAATAATATCATTTTTCTACAAATTGTATATAATTAATTACATCCAATTGCAACTTGATTATTATTATTAATTAATTATTATTATCAATTATCATTAATTTATTAATATATATATATATATATATATATATATATATATATTATATTATATAATCTTACTTTTACTTATTCTTCTGTTAACTAATATAAGAATTAAAAAAAAAGTTCTTGGAAA
The DNA here is from genome assembly GCA_030522945.1 of Trichopria nigra. NCBI lineage: Eukaryota > Metazoa > Arthropoda > Insecta > Hymenoptera > Diapriidae > Trichopria > Trichopria nigra. The sequence goes on from JAPYZR010001426.1 coordinate 21,739, forward strand.
TCGAAAGCACACGCAAAGTCTGCAAACCCTTACTGTTCATTCAATTTTCATTAAATCTATAACACCTGTTAAAGTATTGACGGTTCTTGCAATGTAAAAGGAACTTTAAAGTGAAGATTAAGATTAAAGTTTATCATTAAAGTTTTCAGATTTTACTCTTCTGTTTGAAAACCTTTCAACAACTTGATACCGACGAGGACTTATGTATTTTACAAAGTTATAGATATAAAGAAGATACATTTTGAAAGAAATATAACTCGCTGGAAAATAAAATCTTAATGATACAATTACCATGACGTGAAAGGAAATGAAAAGTTATTTTATTACGTAATTTGATGAATTTGCTACTTATGCATGTGAATTCACTGCATGTATATAAATATATATAGTGGTGGCAGACTTTTATATATATACAGCCAATCACAGTAAGGATCATTGTGCGTACAATACCGCAAGGAAGCTGTACAAATCCTCAGTAATGGTTATTACCCATCGAGATTTGCAACCGTGTTTCTCTCCTTGGGAATAATTCAAGCTGAAAGGGCGAACGTTAGGAAACAAGATAAAAGAGAGGAACCGAAACGCAAATTCCGCAGACACAAGCGCGAGAAAGTAAAGTATCTAATGAGAGAAGATGATGCTTATCCTCCCTCTCTCTTCCTCCCCCGGTATTTCCATATGTATATATATGTTGTCGATCCGCGTCTTCTATATTTGAGCCGAGTTATTCGTTCCCGGGCTCTTACAGCATGAAAACTCGGATTTCTATAACCGCATATCCATTTCCTCATTACGTGCACTTACCGTGTCTCCTCCCTTACCTCACTTACATCTCTCTCTCTCTCTCTCTCTCATCTCCTCTTCTTCACTCCCACGAACGGTTTGGACTTGACTCGAGACGCGTCCGTTACTACTGAATTTCCTGTGCCCGAAGCCAGTAGCTTGTCTGCACTTTACTGACAATAATTGTCGAAACTAAATTGACAACAAGTAACAACGAGCCAGAAACTCACAAAGCACTACTACATCTTATATATACGAAGTGAGCATACCGTCACGATTTACCCGGTATAAGCATCCACCCGCGAATTCGGTCTTAAAGAATCTCGGCGCGAATACAAACACACGTTATTAGCGAATAATCGGGAATTGTCGTCAATGAATATTCCAGCTATACATCTACGCATTGTAATTTGAGGTTGTGTAATCTTTCATCGTGAAATATGAAAAGAATTAACATTTCAAAAATTGTTTCCTTAATTTTTTACCCCTTTTAGGGACATTTTGATATTCACAATTGGAAATTATTACATTCGACTTGAAGAAAAGTGTTTATTCAATGGCACCCACTCTTCTCGAATAATATAAACAATATAAGAAATATAAATTAAAGTTTATACAATTTCGGACATTTCCAATTTCGTACGAATTATTCAAATTAATCGACCTCTAAATGCATTACTTTGACGGTCCTTGAGTTCCAGCGGATATTGATGCAATTTCTGAAGTTGATGCGGACTAAAATGAACCGAACTAAATCGATTACAGCGATCAAAATCAAATACAATTATACACGATATAAACTATTCAATTTAATTATTTCTTCAATGCATTTCCTACGTAGGATATGCTTCATATTTAATCGATTAGATTTATATTTGCAAATAAATATGCAAACTCAAATATGACATTATTGCGGCGAATTAATTTGAAACAAAAAATGAACACAGAAATTCAGGGGCCGTTTATTAAGACGATATTTAATGATAAACGTACACTGAAAAAAAAAAAATATTATTTTCAAGTAAATATTTACTTGAATTAAGAAAATGTTTCCTTCTTTTTAGTAAATCTTACTTAATTCAAGGAAATCTTTTCTTAATTCAAGTAAATACGTCGTAGACAACAAGACGTGCATAATTCGTAGTCTGTGAAATATACTATATATATACAGGGTGTCCCAAAAGTTTGGAAAGGGTCCTGTAACTTTTGAAAGAGAAAAATTTTCGAAAATCACTGAAACGATTTTTCAAAAAATCTATTTTTTCTGAGGGGTTCCACCCCCCCCCCCCCCCAACCCAAGGAGGGGCGTGGCGTACGAGGGGGGATGAATATCTTAAATGGCAACATGGGTCGAGTGAGGGCTCAAAAGACCTATATTTTGCACCGGTAAATAAACAACACTTGTTTCACGTGTTTCGGCGATTTTTGAAATCCTTATTTACCAAAAAGTTACTAAATTAAATATTTTAAAAGTCGAATAATTCCTCAAAAAGTGATCGCAGCGCCATCTATGACTGGTGTTTTGAATTCGTCTCGAAATGACCTTTCAAATGAGCCCCCACTCGACCCATGTTGCCATTTAAGATATTCATCCCCCCTCGTACAACACGCCCCCTCCCCCTTGGGGGGGGGGGGGGGGGGGAAGCCCTCAGAAAAAATAGATTTTTTGAAAAATCGTTTCACGTGTTTCAGCGATTTTCGAAAATTTGTCTCTTTTAAAAGTTACAGGACCCTTTCCAAAGTTTTGGGACACCCTGTATACATATATACCTAGCTACTCAAAAAACGCGAGCGGTCGTGATAAACAATCACTCGAGATTGTTTGTGTGCGCGTGCAACGTGAACACGAGTATAATTGTGAATTGGATTCCACTTAAAGTATTATTAAAAACATCGAATGCAAGGCTGCTTTCGATTCCGAGTGTTTTAATCGTCATAATTTGGTAATTAATTCTGCGAAATAAAAATACATTTTTTATTTAATCTAGTTCACTTCCATTTGCGTGCGCCGTTCTTTTAGAATGCGTTCTTTTACTCTTGAGACGTGCTCCTTTTGCGCTTCTTTTGCTGCATTATTCTTCTATAAATGCATTTTTCTTTATCTCTTCAGATTTCCCTTTTGACGTCATATTCCACGCAGCATATTTTTAATGCGCATTTTCTTTCACTTAGTTTCTTATTGACGTAGTACTTTAGTTGACCAGAAAAAAAGCTACACCATATATATGTATATAATATGATAATTATTGTTAATGATAATATAATATATTCACTAACTTTTCGCCGAGCGAGCTTTTCCTCGACATTCTATTGAACTATTATCTTGTAATTTTTTCCTTTTTATATTTAATTTTATAACATGAAGAGAAGGCGAAGCCTTTGAAAGCTTTTATTAATGAGGTAATTTATAAGTGTTTTTTTTTTTTTTTTTATATAGAAAGTTGCGAATAAAATAAAAATATAAAAGAAAATTATATAAAAATGCAACTTTTTAAAATCATGCTGTTTTTTTTTTTTTTAATGTTAATAACATTTGGTTTTATTTCAGTATTCGCTGACTTTCGTTAGCTTTTAATAAGTATATTCAGGATGATGTACCTTTCATAAAATGACACGAAACAAAATTCTACAAAGGATATGCCACACAATTGCGCCAGATATATAATTATGTAGAATCACATTGAATTGATCAGTTTTGATTCAATGCAATGTGAGCTTTAGACTCTTTTGATATATGAAATATATTTCGAAACTCTGTGGCGTTATATTCCTTCATCACACATGATTATACTTTCACTTTTTTTTTCTTGAGATATAAACAACGTTCCACTGCGAGTCTGAAATTTGTTCAATAATTAATTAGTCGTTTTTTGATGACATCATCATGGCGTACTTTTGCACTTTACATTAAACGATGTCATTGTTGAAATCCATCACTGCTTGTTATAATTATTAATTTTGAACAAGTGCGGTGTTTCGGTTTGTACTTGGCTCTGTTTGCATGTCGTCGCTCGTTTATATTTGAAATAGAGTAAATATATATTGAATAGTCGAGAAGAAGTTATTGATGCGTAAGGCCATGGGTGCATGCTAAAATAACGACGTGTAGCTGGAAAATACTTAATACATTGAATAATTCATAATATACAATGTAATCTACATCGCGTAAAGTTACACGCAAGGTATTAACGTGGCAATTGCATTATATAAGTATTGTAGCACATGCATGCCGCGGGTATTACATAAATATACAAAACGGGTGCAAATATGGAGGTAACGCTTTGAGCTACGGGGGGTTTGAGGGGGGGGGGGGGGGGGAAGAATTGCCCGGGGGCGGGAAATGTTTGAAGGAAAAACCCAACACCAGGCACAAACCCCGTTTTATTCGAAAGTTTGGGGTGGAAGGGGGTGATTTTTCTTGCAGAGATTCGCAGCCCTGTTAGTCGCGGAACACCAGAAGCACAATTCACAATGCGAATGGCATCAACGGAGCCTTCAACGTTCAGCAACCAAGGGATGCTGCTGCTGCTGCTGCTGGAGGTGACATCGATACTCGAGCCCGCGAGAGTCGGCCGATACCGACTAACTTCATATTCACGCCGTCACGAACCCCCGCGGAATACCGACAATCGTCGTATCTGAGGTTATGGTCGATTGAACCCCACGAACGCTCAGTCGAACATTACACCATCACGACTAGCAGCAATACGTTAAGGAAACTGAGGCAGACAGATAGACGGACAGAGAAAGACACAGAGAGAGAGAGAGAGAGGGTAGGTGGGCGGGTGGGAGAAGCTCTGCATACCGCACGTCCGCTTCGGATATATACGATAACTCTTCTCTGTCTCGGAACTCACTTTTATGCTTCTTTCTTTACGAACCCATTTCCAGAGGTACCAAGGACCGGCTTACGAGTAATCGTTTCGCGATTTTATGCCTCCCAGATAATGCGATTTTTACTACAAATCTGTCCGAGCATAAAATTCCCTATTTATTCAATTAGTACTTTGCCGAATTGTTGCCTCTAAAGGCATTCGACGCAAATAAATTGAATAATTTTATTGCTTAGTTTCGTAGTATAAGCGAAGGTCTATCTTTTAGCGATCTTTTAGGTGATAAAACGCGTGAAAACGATATGTTACCGATTTTCTATTGGCTCCGAAATAACGCGAAAGCTGGATTGTGCTCGGTACCTTCATGACTCTTGTCCAATAAGCAATGAATCCATTCTAAAATAAATCGTGCAGTAGTAAACATAAGTAAACGTCCGAAGGACGTATAATTGAGGAACGGTAGTGCAATAAAAGTTTGCGATACGTGCGGTAACTCATCATTGTTCAATATTGAGAATCGCTCGATTATTTATCCGACCGCGATAAGTTCGTCAGTTATCTAAATGAAGAACTTGAGCAGCGATCCGAAAGATGATGGACATTGATGGTTCATGCATGTATTTGATGCTTCTTCTACTCTAAATGTCTGTCTTCTGAAGGTGCATTGTACCTAGCAGGTAACATCCATAAAGCATGCGATCGGATTTTCTGCTAAACCAAATGAATGAAACATTTTGATGTTTTTGTGATTGACGTTTTTGTCAATCTACATATAATCAGTAGTTTGAAAGACAATCGACTCTATATTGACTACTCGAGTTATTTAGATGAAGCGTAGATCGGCGTGTTATGGACTTCTTTGAACGTGTGAGCAAGGAACAGAACGTAATTTTCCTAATGATGTCTAATGAAATTTATCAAAGTAATGCAAATGTGAATTTATTAATGAGGCCAATGAATTACATTGAAAGAATAATGATTAATAATTTTATTTCTATCGAAGTACTTCCATTGGATATCCATGATTCGTCCAATTTTCGTCGACTCGTCCAGGGATGAAAATTGGCGTTGGATACATACGAATAATATATGTCCAAACTCACACGTCCATTTTGGACTATGATGTACATCCATTGTACGTGCATGGTACATGCACAATGGATATCGAATGGATGTCCACACCAGTGACAACTGGACGTGTATTGGACGTACGATCCAATGTAAAACTGTTCTTCTTTAGAGTGTCCATTATTAAGGCTAGACTACCATATGATATCTCTAAATGAAAATTGCTATGGTTTACATTTTTAGTAGGAAACACTTTGTGTAATACTAACTATACGTTAAGTATGGTTTACAAACATTAAACCACGTAATAATTTTCCCAATTATCACTTCTCTTTTACAAGAGATCTCAGCGGTCGATTGCAAGCTGATAATATTCGAACTTAGGCAACAATACAAATTACTTATAATAAACTACGTGAGATATAATGACTACGTGAGAGGTCTGCAAAATCTGTAGTCGACAGTGAAATTAGATCGAAGTTACTTCTACCATTACTCGCAGGACAGCGTGGAAGTTCTTTACAACTAAAATCGTTACCTGCAATACAGTTAAACTTGAAGAAGTATATGAATTTGACATCGAGCAGAAACAATATTGAGATAAAGGACTGAATTCATAGTCATGAGTTGAAGCGGAAGCCCGGGATCAAATTCATGACTATGAATGTTATATACACTGAATGTAAATCGAATGTATATATATTAGAGTTTCTTTTTTTAACTATGGAGTTATAGTCGCCATTATTTTACATTCTAACATTTTTCAAAGTGGAGAAAAGAACCGGCTGAAACTCTTCGATTTTTTGTTATCTGTCCGACCGGAAACTTTATCTGGATCTAATAAAGTCCTGACCAAACAACTTGAATAGAAAATCAGGTCCTGACGTGTCCTCTGATCAGGTCCTATCCTGCGGTAGCAAAAATGTACAAAAATTTGATCATATTTTCATATATGTATATGAAAAATAATAATAATTTAGAATCATTGTGTTTGTACACAATCACATAAAAAGTGAATTATGTACAGTTGCTTGATTAGACAAAATGTGACGTTCCAAGCCACAAATTAAAAGTTGGAAGAAAACAATTGGAAAACTCACCTTTGGGTGTCTATTACTAATGAAAATTAGTAAAACAAGCAATGATAGCGAGAAATGTAGGATAAGGGTTTTCGTATTTTTTTGTGGGATACTTGCACGTGGAAGTATGTTAATATTTGTACGGCGGAGAAGCTCACGTAGAATTTGCATGTACACATATGTACGGGAATAGGAATGGGTTGAGAAAATGCGATATTGTCTCGTGAAACGTACGGAAAGGAAAGGAAGTTCAGTGAATATTTGAAGCCTGATAAGGATTACAAAAGAAAGCTTGGGTTTTGCTTCCGATCGCTTCAAGAGAGGACAACAATATATTGTTATTTTTCCGAGTATGGGAAAAGGATTTAAATTATAAAGTAGGTCTAAAGTAATACATGGAAGCATCGGTTTCGAGGACTATACACGAAAGCTTTCTGTCAGAATTGCTTGAATAATTTATAATTTTACCTTAAGTTGTAAGTATTGACGTATAAATATTTTTTATTTATTTACGAAGAACAAAAATTAATATAAGAATTGAACGTATCAATTTTTTTACATCTTTAAACATCCAAGTCGTATGAATACACGCTAAAGTTTTTCGTGGACGTAAATCAAGGTATCACGGTCGAATTCATGAAACAGCCCCACAGTCCTAATTTAGCGTAAGTGTAAAGTACTCGAAATGCCATCCCAAGCAGAAATCTACAACGGGCGCAGTACTGCGCCAGTACGGGTGAGTACTGGCGCGGTGCTGGCAAATGATACTGGCGCAGCGCTGGCGTAAG